>JBAMJV010003961.1:25000-155175 GCA_037951105.1 Echinarachnius parma | reverse complement strand
GGTTTCCAGGATGTACAGTCATCCGGAGCTGTAAACAATCTACTCAAATAATAATATCATTTAAACCACTTCCTTTGCGCGACTAGCGTAGCCACCAAAAACAGATGCTAGGGTAAGCTACCCCTCCATGGAGATCTTTAATAAAACTAATTAAATCTTATCATTTAGCATATGGAACGTGCTTATGTATTTGGAATCTAACTCAAATCACGTGGCACCCCTAATCTATTAAACATGCGTATTATGTATTATACGTATCCCCCTTTTTTAAATTATTTTCTTGATACGCCATTTATGCGAATCCGCCTCGGTTTGAATCCACTATTTACATTTGAATTGCCACATACAAAACATAAAGCACAATAGACGCATACTATGTTTTGTTTCTATATCATTTTCAACTTCCACTATTTACTCTAGCATTACCACTTTACTAAAATAGACGCATATATAATTGTTTTAAATTGTAATTTAATTACATAGTTCTTATTTATTTTTATTTTGTTTTATTATTTCATATCACCAAACAATGATTCCTGTTAAACATCACATTCATCTAACAGTACAAATTAAAAGATCCATATATTCATACACAATACCATTCCATGTATATGAACAAACATCTAGAACAAGATTTTGAAAAATACAAATATCAAACAAATTAACAAAAATAACACAATCAATAACAATTTTACATACAAAAGAGTGTATCATAATACAACAAATACTACTTATCACCAAAATACATAATTTTTTCTCAACATAAGATTTTTTTTCAAGTTTGAAAAATGTTTCTATATTATCAAACTATTGAAACAAGTGAGAAATTGTCAATTTCAATCAGATTAATTCATCATAATTATAATAACAAGGTCCACAATGTTTACAATACTCAATCAGTTGGATGATCGTGTCACGCATGCATGCATGGACCTTCTATACTGTAGGTTCAAGCCTCCAACGCACTTGTATTATTTACGTGAATTATTTACGGGGTTATATTTGTAAAAATTCCAAGCCGAGTTTTCGAGACCCAAGACCAAGTACCTTCAAAGTTGAAAACCCCTCTCAATGGGGGGAAGAGTGGTGTCCGTAACATTTTTTCGAAGCCAGCACTTTCACAATTTTCGAGACCGTGACAAGTACCTTCAAAGTTGAAAACCCCTATCAGTGGTGGGGGGGGGGCAGGGGGGGGGGGGGGGGGGGGGTGTCCGTAAAATTTGTTCGAATCAGAAAAATTGTCGAGCCCGATACCGGAGATTTTCGAACATTTTGGGGATCGAGACGGGGTTTTTAGTCGGTCGGAAACCCCCCCACCCCCCCCCCCCCCCCCCCTTGGGTACGCCTATGAGGTGTTCAGATATGAATTTGTCTACGGGATAATTTAAGTCGCGTACAAAGTAAGTACAATGAGAACAGTGAATATCACTTGTTTTTTCCGAATTTCCCTTGCGTTATAAAGATAATACGATTGAAGTGTTCGAATTCATAATGAGTCCAATACAAAGTTATAACTGCATTGTTTACATAGTTTTGTACAATACGGTAAGTAAGCAAATATTACTGTGCATTTTTGCTCATTACTCGATCATATTACATTCATTTACCATGCAATTTTCACACATCACTCAGTGTCCAGGGGACAACCATTCGTCAGTTTGTGCACATGTCAATCAAAGTTACTATATCTCTGTAACCCCACAGTACACTACTAATTGCCTGACTTGGTGAGTTATCACTAGTTTGTATAGTAAAGAGGTAGAATATGTATCTTATATTTTACACAAACAACTAGGTATAATATCTTAATGATCAGACAAAATATGATAAAAGTATGATGTAAATATAGCTTGTTATTAGAATCTTCATAGTTTCTCTCATATCATATTCATGAAAACGAACCACCTCTGTCCGAAGTATGATATTACATTTACAATGTTTCAAGTGTTCACGTTGTATCTTTGCACTAACGTATTATATTACTTACAATTCTTCTATTGTTCTTCACATCATAAAGTGGTATAACACAATACAGTACTTTTTACGGGATCTTCGAATGTCTACAGGTGTGTTCCCCGACCTGGCCCCCAAATCCTGCCCCGCCAACCCCCCCCCCCCCCCCCCACACACACAAGCACCTACATAAACCAATGTGCCCTACCGTTTGTAGTCTAAACAAAGTCAATGACGTAGCGCTCAATCCCCAGCCAACTGTCAAATATCGCAAATTTCATGTGGACACATTTCAACTGGTCAAAAAATAAAAATTTGATGCACTGGAAGGACATAAACCTAAATCAATCCCTAGATCGTGAAAACAATATAATTTTAACGCCCCGGAAGGGACATGGGAAAAAAAAAATACAAATACAAATACAAATATAAAAAATAAACTATTACAAGAATAAAAAAAAAATAAAAAAAAATAAAAAAAAAATAAATAAATAAATAAATAAAAAAAAAAAATAAATAAATAATAATTAAAAAAAACAATTTAAAAAATTAAAAAAAATTACCATAATTAATGAATGGAGAAAAATTCAAAATTCTGTGTAGAATTTTAGTGTAAAGTTTAGTGTCAAAGTTAGCTCTACCAGATAAAGCAAACCAAATAAAAATCGGTGGAGAAACGAAGGAGAAGAAGCATTTGTTGTGATTTCGAATAAATTTGCATAAATTACCATCGATAATGAATTTCATGATTCTCTGTAGAAGTTTTAAATCCTCCCCTCCTAGCCCTATCTTATGAAACCTAGCCCTATTAGATAAATCAAACAGAATGAAAATCGGTCAAGAAATGAGGGAGAAGCAATTTTTTTTTTTTTTTAAATAAATTTGCATAAATTACCATAATTAATTAATGGAGAAAAATTTCAAAATTCTGTGTACAAGTTTAGTGTACCAAAGTTAGCTTTACCAGAGAAAGCAAACCAAATCAAAATCGGTCGAGAAATGAAGGAGAAGAAGCATTTTTTGTGATTTCTGGAATAAATTTGCATAAATTACCATAATTAATTAATGGAGAAAAATTTCAAAATTCTGTGTAGAAATTTAGTGTACCAAAGTTAGCTCTACCAGATAAAGCAAACCAAATCAAAATCGGTCAAGAAATGAAGGAGAAGAAGCATTTTTTGTGATTTCGAATACATTTGCATAAATTACCATAGATAATGAATTTCACGATTCTGTGTAGAAGTTTTAAATCTCCCCTTCTAGCCCTATCTTATGAAACAATCAGAATCAAAATCGGTTGAAAAATAACGAAGAAGAAGCATTTTGAAAACTGTGGACGGACGGAAGGACGGACGGACGGAAGGACGGACGGACGACGGACGCCACGCCATGGCATAAGCTCATCGGGCCCTTCGGGCCGGATGAGCTAAAAAGAGTAATGTATCATCACACTTCATATCGCACCTATATCTATAAGACAAAAATGGGGAAAATAAAGACATTTTGAATAAATTATGTACCCCGATTCAAGATATACAGCGTACACGACCCCAACACACAACAACAACAACGAACAAACGGACAGTGTTATATCATTCAGCGCCATTGGTGATTTCAAGTATGGTGTTTGGGGTTGGTGTAAGGGTTTATTAAACACTAACAAAGGCCTTAGGGCGTCATATTTGAAATCCCCAATGTCACTGTATACCATCCGAACACGAAGTCATCTAAAATATGGTGCATAAGGCCGGTGTTAGTGTTTAATAAGCACTAACACCAACCCCAAACACCATACTTGAAATCACCCATTGTCCAGTTGGACCTCAGGAATGAAACGGGGAATTCCCTTCTTATTTCTTAGCTGGTTCCCACTGCCGATCAGATCAACTCGATCAAGCCGATCAGGCTATTTTGGCATATTTTTGCCTGTTCGGCTTGCTTGGCAAGGGCGATCGGGTCGATCTACCTTCGCGCATGTCACCCTGTTTTGAATGTTTTAATTATAAGTACGTTTATGTGGTATATGTGTACCGTGATGTGTTATAACCAATCGGACACAATATCAGAACTCTAGACAATCTAGTTTTACAGAATATGGTTTAACTTTAATCACTGCTTCAAATTTCAGACATCCATAAATTCTTTTGAACCTTCAAACAAGTGTATATATCAATGAATTATCATGTCTCACATATTAGATTACAGAGGGTATAATTAAATGCTTTAAACTTTCCAGAGAAAAGCCAACCAATTTAAATACTTAGTAAGCGCTGCGCGAGAGTTCGGAGTGTTTATGGTGCACCAATCAGACCGTAACAGATGAACGATCACCGACGCAGAACCGATCCCCGACCAGGAGGAAATCTTTGCTAAACTCGCCGGAGACCGATATTACACCAAGCTTGACCTCACCAAAGGTGTATTGGCAGGTGCCGCTTACGGAGAAGGCGAAAGAGCTTACGGCATTCATCACACCGGACGGCTTATACCAGTTCAGGACCATTGCCATTCGGGCTCGTGAATGCCCCAGCAAGTTTTAGCAGGATGATGAGTGACGGTACTACGAGGACTGACGAACGTCGACAATTTCATCGACGACATACTGGTGCACACGCCTACGTAAGAAGGAGCACGTGGCTACGTTGAAGGAACTCTTCCACAGACTCCGAGGAGCGAAGTTGAAAGCCAAGCCAAATAAGTGCTTCGTCGGCTTCGCCGAGCTCGACTTCCTAGGCCATCACGTGAACGGCGGGACAATCCAACCAAACTCTGACAAGCAGACGAAGATTCAGGACGCTAAGAGACCAACGACGAAGACCCAACTCCGGTCATTTCTCGGGCTGACGGGATATTATCGCAAGTTCGTGCCGAACTACGCTGCGATCGCGGTTCCGTTGACGGATCTGACCAAAAAGGGGGAACCGAATCGGATTCGGTGGGAACATGCCCACGAGAAGGCATTCAACACGTTGAAGTCGAAACTAGCAAGTCCGCCTATTCTTCATCTCCCCGATGTCGACAAGGCGTTCGTACTACGGACCGATGCATCCGACGCCGGCGTGGGAGCGGTGTTGCTCCAGGAGCATGATGGAGAAAAATTTCCAGTTGCATTTGCGAGCCGGAAGCTTTTGCCAAGAGAAGGGGCGTATTCGACAATTGAGAAGGAGTGTCTGGCGGTGGTATGGGCCATACAAAAGTTTGAGACCTATCTCTACGGAAAGGAGTTCGTCCTTGAGGTCGACCACCAGCCGCTGCTAGCCATCCGGAGGTCGAAGGTCGCTAACGGCAGGATCCTCCGATGGGCTTTAGCACTGCAACCCTACCGCTACCGCATCGAAGCAATCAAGGGGAAGGAGAACGTCGGGGCAGATTTCATGAGCAGAGTTGATGTGGATTGATTCAAAGAAATTTGATAGTACATGTAAATTTACATTAATATATTTTATTTTTCCACTTTCTTTACCTGTAGGAGGACTCAACAGGCGACTCGTTTTAGTTTTGGTGATTAAAAGGAAAGGTTGCCTTTAAATTATTAAGAAAATTACGGCAAAGGTCAAGATTAACGATTTTGTTCTCGGTTTTGTTTTTATCCTTAGGTACAAGCAGATGCTCGATGAGAAAATAGAAAGGAGAAAATATAGCCTTGGTTTGTTGGATTTTTAGGTCCCATGAAGGAAGGAAATAATTACTGCTTTGCGTTTCCGCTGGACCTGAGCCAGATTGGCCATTTTATTTTGAGGAAAAAATTTTCCATGAAAATTTTCTTTTAAAGGAGGGGGTGAATTGTCACCAGCCGAGCGGAAAATGAATAAGTTTATCGCTGCTGGTGCCTGCTAGGTTAACTTAGGTGTTTGGTGTTGCTAGGCAACAATAGGTCGATCGCACAGCAGCGTTCGCGAGTCCCTGCTTGCGTGATATATATCGAGCGTTACCGCAGCAGCATGGTGTTAGGGAACAAAAGGACGAGTGTTACGTAACTTTCGCTAGTCCCTGCTTGCGTGATAAGAGTGAGCGTCGCTGAAGTAGCAGCGAGTCACGTGAGTGTGTGGCCTACGTGGCAGTCGGGCGCCAGTTCGTGTAGCGTGTGTGTTTGGGCCCTCGGTATCACGTGGGTGTGGATATTGTGCGGTTGCTTGGAGATGGGGTAAGTGAGAGCGGTGATTGGCTGTAGGATCGGGGCGGGAACTGCGAGTGTCTGGATGTGTGTGAATATACCAGAGTGAGACAGAGTGATTTGAGATCCTGCTCCAGACGGACGTGTGTGTGGCGGCTGAGATTGAGTGGACCACGGGATGCCTTTGTAAATTTCTGAAAGTGTAGAAGTTAAATAGGAAAACCCCTTTGATGGTGACTCGCCAGCCCGGTGTGCAGCACGACAACGTCCTACAAGCGTTTACCACAACTGGTGACCGTAAGTTAATGCTTCTTATTGTAGAGATCAGAACTCTAGACAATCTAGTTTTACAGAATATGGTTTAACTTTAATCACTGCTTCAAATTTCAGACATCCATAAATTCTTTTGACATTTCAAACCAAGTGTATATATCAATGAATTATCATGTCTCACATATTAGATTACAGAGGGTATAATTAAATGCTTTAAACTTTCCAGAGAAAAGCCAACCAATTTAAATACTTAGTTTTAATTATAAGTACGTTTATGTGGTATATGTGTACCGTGATGTGTTATAACCAATCGGACACAATATCAGAACTCTAGACAATCTAGTTTTACAGAATATGGTTTAACTTTAATCACTGCTTCAAATTTCAGACATCCATAAATTCTTTTGAACCTTCAAACCAAGTGTATATATCAATGAATTATCATGTCTCACATATTAGATTACAGAGGGTATAATTAAATGCTTTAAACTTTCCAGAGAAAAGCCAACCAATTTAAATACTTAGTAAGCGCTGCGCGAGAGTTCGGAGTGTTTATGGTGCACCAATCAGACCGTAACAGATGAACGGCCGTAGAGTCGCGTAAAGTCTATATCAGCATACAGTCCTCGCTATATGCTGGTGGAATGCCGAGTGCCGGAACGTCGAGGAATCAGCTGCGTTGAAGCCGAGGTGCTTGCGCGAAGTGATCTCCAGAACGGGAGAAGAAATCGGATGAAGGAGTCGGATCCTGAAGTCGGATGCTTAAGTCGGTCCCTACACGAATATTTTTGACAGTAAAAAATCTTCGTGTAGGGGTCGAGAAGGCAAGCGATCGAACAGCGATCGTGTATTGATCGAGTGGAGGTCTAGCTGGTCGGGAAACGATCGTATAGACATCTAGTTTGGATGGATTTTTTCCACCGATCATCTCGATCTATACTCGACTACGACACGATTGGTTCCCGATCAACTTGATCATGGTTCGATCTGTTTTTATTAACAACTCGACCGCTACACGAGCGCTACGCGACTTCCTTAAACCGCTACTCTCATTTTTTGACTGCTACTCGAGCGCACTCGATCACATCCCGAGCACGAAGAGCTAAATGTAGAGTGTGCACTACTGCTGACATTGAGTGAGATGATGGTGACGATGATGATGATGATGATGATGGTGATGATGATGATGACGATGATGATAATGATGATGATGATGAATTTGTGATCAAATGACACATTTTGTAAAATCATCTTTTAAACATCATAAATTAGAATCTAAAACATTTCAATCGTAATGTTGTTTAAACGTTATTGGAATATTGTAGCTAAATCTGTTAGTATGTCATTATAACATCAAGTTCATGTATTAAGGACATTTTAAAGAGACTTTTTATAAAATGTTTCGCTCTAGCATTTTAAAAACATTAATTTATTGACATTAGTAGTAAATGTTTTTATTTAAGAAATAAATCAACATTTAAAAAATGTTTCTCACCTTACTTTTTCTAGAAATTGTCTTTTAAATATTGATGCAGAATATCATGCGAGTATTAGACATCATGAATCATGACCTTTTCTATTTTAGTATAAAGAGATTTTTTAAATGTTAAAGGGGTAGTTTAGTTTTGGTAAGGCTGAACTTTAATAGCCAAAACCTCACACAGTAACATTATAAACTAATAGTTATAACTCCACCATGTTCGAAAGGTATACAAAATTACAAGCGACTAGGTAAAAAGCCTGTTATCATTCAAAAAGAGCAATTAAAACACAAGAGGGTGCTTTTAAAAAGGCATTGGTTTCAACCATTTTTCATACAAAATTATGTATGTGATGTTGTATTGATATAATTATTAAATAGCGAGATCATCAACAACTTTAAAAAAAAAACGCTTTTGACATTTAAAAAAAAAGTGCAAGCATTTTTTTGTCTACATATCATCTAATTATTTGGGCCCTAAAAATAATTATAAGATCAGATATATTTATTGATATTTTAGCCGTTTCTGGTCGATTTTGACCAAATAAAGCTAATTCTGCCATTATAATTGCATGTTCTCTCAAATTCGACACTCAGTTTTTCATTACCTCACAAAACATTTTTTATGTGCAGCGCCCTCTCTACCAAAACTAAACTACCCCTTTAAATTTGTGATAAAATGAAACATTTTGTAAAATCATCGTTTAAACGTCATAAATTTGAATCTAAAACATGATCGTAATGTTGTTTAAACGTTATTGGAATATTTTAGGCATAATCTTTGATTATGTCAATATAACATCAAGTTTCTGCTTTAAAGCCCAAGTCCAGTTTCGGGAAAGTAGCCGAATACATCTATATTGATCATTATTGTTGAATATGTATTGAAAGAGGGCTTGTGTGGTAAAAATCTGAACCTAAGCATCGTTAAATACAGAAATATCGGAAGAAATCAGTATTTCGTAATACACGTAGCGTACATGGCGTATGGGCGATATATATATATGCCTACATTGCTATATTATGCCTGGATAATCCTATACCGTATTAGTATAATTATATTATTTCACATTATTGGTAATAAGAGCTTTCATTTCATTTTTGAGAGGGGGGGGGGGGGGGGGGGGCGTTTCCAATACTGGTCTTTACCTTTTAAGGACATTTTGAATATACGTTTATAAAATGTCCCGCTCTTGCATTTTAAAAACATCAAGGTATGACATTAGTAGTAAATGTTTTATCTAAGAAAAAAAAAAATCAACATTTAAAAAATGTTTGTCATACTTACATTTTCTAGAAAATGTCTTTTAAACATTAATGCAGGATGTCATGCGATTATTACACAGCATGATTCATAACATTTTCTTTTTCAGTATATATAACTATTTTTTATGTTAAATTTGTGATAAAATGAAACATTTTGTAAACTCATCTTTAAAACGCCATAAAATGTGAATCTAAAACATTTTAATCGTAATGTTGTAGAAACGTTTTTGGAATATTGTAGCAAAAACTTAAATTATGTTATTATAACATCAAGTTTATGTGTTAAGGACATTTAAAAAGACTTTTTAAGATGTTTCGCTCTTGCATTTTAAAACATTCAGTTATAGACATTAGAAGTAAATGTTTTTTTAAGGAAAGAAAATACCATTTAAAAATTTTGTGATATTTACATTTCATTGAACATGTTGTTTAACAATGAATAAAATACAAATCGAAAAAATTTCAGTCCTTATGTTGTTGATTTTTTTTAAAAATATTGTAAACAAATCTTAGATTTTGTTATCAAAACATCAGGTTGATGTTTTCAAGACATCTTAATTATATACTATTATAATATTTTGTTTTTGCATTGATTACACATTTTATTATTAACATTAGAAGTTAATGTTTTTTCTTAAAGGAAAATCAACATTTAACAAATGTTTGTCATATTTTGTTTCCTGGAAAATGTTGTCTTAACATTTAAAATAGAGTGGCATTTGTTTTTTTATAAAACATTCCTCACAACATTATTTATCTGAAAATATTATTTCTGTTTTAATATATTGTAAATATGTTTCAAAAATAACATTTTATTTAATGTTGTATTATTATTATTAAAACATTCACTAAAAAAATATAATGTTACTTAAATATTTTTATACTGTTTGTTAGAAAACATTTGAAGTTAACAACTTTGGGACCTTACGGAAATGTTTTTAAAATGTTTTGTGTATAGTATAGCTGGGTATAGTATATTGAAGACATAGCACATCGCAGTTTATTTGTTTGCACAGATGTGCAAGGACTTGTTCCATGATAGCTCCGGCAGGGGCGGTCGTGATAGGGAACCCTCAGCGGGATGGCTCTGGGGTGCTGCTTTAAAGGGAATTTGTGTTACGTTTGTCTTGGTCTTAATCGTAATATTATTATTAATCTTAGTCTAAGTCATTATTGATCCTTGATCTTCGATGATTCAAATACTGATCAAAAGCGAATACTGTAATATCGGCTGTCGGTAATGACTTCTGCAAACACAACGAATTCACGACTCATCGTCGACTCCTGTACGAGCAGGTCGACCTGCCCGAGTCGAGTTCGTGTAGAGATCGTGTTGACGTCCATTTGGTCTAGATGGTCTAGTACATATCGTATAGGGATCGTATATATGCATCGGAAAGATCGAGTAGAGATCGGAGTTGTTGTGAAGTATACGTCGTGCAGAAGTCGTGAATGGTCGGATGTGAGTCGTAAAAGATCGAATAGCGGTCGGGAAGAGATCGTGTTTAAGGACGATCAAGAATTTGGTCGAGATTGGTCGGGGTAAAAATGTGCCGATGGGGCGATCGAGCTTGATCGAGTTGATCGGATCGGCAGTGGGAACCCATGGCAAATGGAGAATGCAACAGTTACTCACTGCCTTTCTTTCACTTGCGTAGATCCTTACGTCACTGGCGTACCCTTTTTTTCAAGGGGGGGGGGGGGGGAGGGTATTTCGTCGGCCAAAATGTCCGAGACCTCTGGTTGAGAGACGTGAAAGGGGGGGGGGGGGGGGGGGGTGGTCCGTCAAAAATGTTCGAAGCCGAGATCTAGACCCATCAACAGTTTTCGAGGCCGAGACTGAGATCTATCAAAAGATGTGTCCTCAAGGGCCAATAGTGCCCCAATACCATTGGTTTTGGCCTCGAGACCAGATACAAATTGTAAGAGGGGGAGGGGGGGTGGGGGGGGGGGGGTGAACCCCCCAAAACAGTCATGTTTTCATCAAAGGGGGGGGGGGGGGGGGTGTCCGTCAAAAATTTTCGAAGCCGAGACCAAGACCCATCAACAATTTTGTGGCCAAGACTGAGATCTATCAAAAGTTGTGTCCTCAAGGGCCAACCATTGATTTGGCCTCGAGACCAGTTACACATTGTAATGGGGGTGGGGGGGGGGGGGGGGGTGTGAACCCCCGAAACAGTGATGTTTTGAACCCCCCCCCCCATGGGCGTTCACTCTATACCTATTGTTCAGCGGGGGATGAATCAATACATTACCCCACCCCCTGAACAACAGGTATCAATTACAGATCTACGCGTGCAGTTTCTTTAGTGTATCATCTCTTTACTCAACTCAAATATTGTTATTCATTCTGACTCGATCTACTTTGCCACTATAAATAATATGATTATTCAAATGACAGCCTATTCAGTTAATATACATAATAATTGAAGTAAAATTACTGCAGTATTACCATACACGGCATAATATGTTGCCTTTAAAATCGCAATATATTCGTTATTAAAATAACAATGTTCCTCATTTAAATGGATCTATAAATTCATGTTCATCACTAAATGGATCAAATTAACTTACACTCTTCTGGCCTTACTGTTTTCCCCTGATCACAGTTTTCAAACTATTTCGAGACATTTAGTTTATTATAATGAAGCATTCAACAGTGAGGAATTTTGCATTGTACTAGTACCATGTATTCCAACCTATGGTATATTGAACAAGTAAAATATAACTTTCTATTTCCGCTATCAAATTATATTCCTTCACGCCTCACTCAGCATGATGAGTACACTCATCAGTGGATATAATACTCGTAGTCAGACTACAGTAAAACACGCTTATGTTATCAACCTGTAGTCAGTTTGTACCAAAGGCGTACCCAGGGGGGGGGGGGGGGGGGGGGTTCAACCCCCCTCCTTTGACCAAAAAAAATACTGTTTTGGGGAGTTTGAACCCCCCCCCCCCCCTTTCAAATTTTAACTGGTCTTGGCCTCGAAAAGTGCAGAAAACCGTGGTCTCAGCCTCGAAAATGTCGTAAATTGTTGGTCTTGGCTTTAAAATTATTCTACGACTACCCCCCCCCCCCCCCCCCCCCCCCCCCGCTTATCGGATTCACAACCAATGGGTCTTGGTCTCTGCCTCGACAATTGTGGACCGGACCTGGTCTCGGTCTCGAAAATGTTGAAGGTACTTGGTCTCGGCTTCGAAAGTTTTCTACGACTACCCCCCCCCCCCTCCCCCCCGCTGACAGAAATTTTGTCTGAAGAAAAAAAACCCTCCCTTAAAAAAATCCTGGGTACCCCACTGGTTTGTACACGCATGTTACAATGTATCTACTGGATCCATATACAAGATAGTTTAATGTCGATTCAGTATAAAACGTTGCCACATTCGGGTATCATAATTATAAAACAAAGGCACCGCTAATTGTTGTTACTCCCCCAAAAAACTATTTAAAAAACCCAGAACAAAACAAAACAAAACAACCAAACCATCAAACAAACACACACACAAAAAAAAATCACAATTACGTCCATCGTTTAGTTGTGCAAACTGTACAATTATTGTTCGAGGTTTGTATTCAGCGTATTACATATTGCTCCATAATATTATAACCATTTGATCGTGGTCCATAGCAAATATTGTTAAGTGAGTATAAATTACATCCTTACTTCCTCAATGTACCGTACCGTGGACGCACTGTGTTGAATAAAAAAAAAATCTTGTTCGGACATCCTTTATAAATTTCATTCAGGAGTATTTTTTAGTGGTATAGTTCCGTATTTTGCGTGCAATGCATGGGAAAGACATGACTGTGTATCTATACCAAATGTCTTTTTAATTCTTGAACTCGTACAAGATGGATACTTTGTTGGTCTTCGTTGCAGTTCTGTTGGGATCCATAGGTTCTTCTTTGTCGGAAGGTCAACGTAAGTTTCAGATTGGTTATATGAATTCTAATATGTGATTATAACTGTAATAATGTTGATAATTATAATGGAATTGTCATTGTTATTATTTGCAAAACTAATATTTAACAGTATTATGGTATGATGTATGTAACTTACTGTTGTTGGTGTTGTTGTTATTAAGGTTGGTATTATCATTTGGCAGAACACGTCATTTTGTTGGAAGTTTATATCCACGTCGCAATATCCATTATTTATTTGTATTGTATTTAATGTTTTTTTGTTTTTGTTTTAAAGGGATAGTACAGCTCTGGTCAAACAGAATTGTAGTAGTTATCAATACAAAATGAACAGCTATAATTTGACTACGCTTGAATGGTAAAAAACATAAACGATTACAGGGCTGTTTTCAGCGACCTCCAGACACATCAAGCTTCAACCATTTTTTCAACAAATATGTGAGTGGGATGCTTGCTAAAGATAAGTATTCAATAGAGAGATCATAAAAAAAACAATTACAAAAACATTTTGGTATATTTTTCAGAAATGTGTAGAATTTATAAATATATCTTACATTATTGAACAAAAGTTGGTCCCATTCCAATCAGATATATTTATGGATATTTAAACTGTTTCTGAACCGATTTTGATCACACAAATTGGATCTTTAAAATTGTCTGCCTTTTCCAATTGTACACTTTACTTAGCTTTTCACTACTTCACAAACATTTTCTTGAAGACCCCCTACGTCAAAACTGAACTATTCTTTTAAAGGGACTAAGTAACATTGTCCAAATCCAAATGGAATTCTAGCGGTTCCCTCATAACTTGTTGTATTTGTATTAACAAAAAAAGCATGGGAAAGGTTTCGGTTTTTCAAATTTCCCTTTCGTTCAAAAGATATTTACGTTTGAAGTGGACAGATATCAAATTATCCAATGTATCATCAGAACCGTGTACAAAGTGAGTGCAATGAGTTAGTGAATGTCACTTTGCATTTTTGCTAATTACTCGGCCATAAAAAGTCCATTTAACTTGAAATTTTCACACAGCACCCAGTGAACATATCAGATAACAACACTATACATTGTATCAACCACTCATCACTTTTTGCACATGTCAACAAAGTTACTAGATCCCTTTAAAGGTAGTCTTATACCTTCGAATAATTATATTATGTTGGGGAGGGGGGGGGGGGGGAAGGGGAGTTAATTATTGTAGGCTTAAATATAAGGGATACATTGGTTGATGGGGTTCAAAGAAACACTGTTTATGATTGGATTGAAGCTTTACTTCTGGATTGTTGCCCCAGCGCCCTACCCACTGAGCTGATGCACCCATACATTGGCGATCGACTTACTGTCGTACTCGGTTGCTGGTTGATATATGAACCCGGATATATTTGTAAGGGTACAACATAAGTTAGGACAGCTGTTCCGCTTAAGCCAAGGTAATTGCAATAGTATAATGATTAGACAGACAAACCCACCTCGTTCTGGAGGGTTCTTTAATATCATGACGTCATACTATCCCCTCCATCTCTGAAGTGGTGAGTGAAGCAACAAACGAGGAGAATGACTGATTTATCGGTGTATATGGCAAAGCGAATATGGATTGCACACAAACCACTTTATGAACACACTACTATCATGAGTAAACTAATCTCTTCTATATAGTCTAATCAATTTAGACATTCAATTAAATATAAAATATATCATCATCCTTTTATCATTTAGTACAACTTCGTATAATTTGTGACCGCTACATGAAAAGGGGCCTCATGGGCTAGTGTGAAGAGATCAATTTATAGATTTTATTAATCGACCTGTATTTATCATATTACATGTTTACTAATCAATCAGTTTCATGATATTATTTCGTTCTGTACTCATATATTTTGCCTCAATTTCTCAACCCATGATAGAAGAAACAGTTTAAACAAGTATAATTAGCTAAACCAGTTTACGGTGCATGGCGTAGTGTGTTCCTATGAATTTGGGTGGCCGAGGATGGGATGGGGGGGGGGGGGGGGGGGTTGGGGGTGCACGGCAATTACTAGGTGTACGCTCTTTGTATTTCTCTACGTCTATATACATTTTTACAATTGTATATATACAATTATTGGGGGGGGGGGGGGGGGGAGGGGAGTGGTGAGGGCACATGTGCCCAATAGCTACACCACTTATTAGCTATGAGTGAAAAGTGGATTATAACTATCAACAAAATTTCTATGTTTCAAGTTTTGATAGAGGCATTTTAACTTTTTATTTTGGTTTCATGCACATGTATTCTAAAGCATGTTCCTAGTATTTTGTTGTCATTGTCATGATAATCCTTTGAATAAATGTACGAGGAATATGACATGTAATCCCTTTCCATTAAGCAGTTCGTCTGGATGGAGGAGACACTTCCTACGAGGGAAGAGTAGAGATCTACCTGAATGGCGGATGGGGTACCGTCTGTGACGACTCCTGGAATTTGAATGATGCTGAGGTGGTGTGTCGTCAGCTCGGTCTCGGCTCGGCGTTATCTGCGCCTCACGGTGCTTACTTTGGTCAGGGCTCTGATCCCATTTTTCTGGATGAAGTGGCTTGTTTAGGCACCGAGTCATCATTGGCATCCTGCCCTCGTAGCCGCCATGTCGCCGACTGTCGTCACCATGAGGATGCAGGAGTTGTTTGCGATTGTGAGTAAGCCTCGTCATTTATGCTTCCAAAATTGTCTCGAGGTGTGCAATTAAAGACTACATAACTTTCATTAAACCATGTAATTTATTTCTTTAGACAACACGTCCTCTGCTTATTATACTGCTTATCCCTTATCATATAGCTATAAGGTTGTGACTAGTATAGGTTTGTCTAAGTTAATTTTCAAACTATGTTCAATCGGATTCAAAGAATATTAACTTCACTACGGGACATATGCAATTTCTACAATGGGACAATTGATTTAGCTATTTGTCATCAATTCTAATTAATCATGGTCATTCAAATTGAAAATAGGTTCATCCTATAAGCTCACTTTACAATCACCCGAGTGTTCAGTTATGAACATCCATTACGTAAAATTCGAATTTGTAATTTGTCATACGATTAGGGCGTTAAAATTGTTCATAATGAGAATAATAATTAAATAATGAAAATAATAATACCAACAACAAAAATAATCACATTTTATCCGGTTTCTCTGCAGTAAGTGTTCACAGGCCCGTAGCCAAGATTTTTGTGGAGGGAAGGAGACTACTTGTTGAGTCGTGTAAGCGGGGGACGGGGTCCCTTGCCAAGATTGGTCGAGGCCGAGACCACTGGTTTAGTTTTGAAAGCGGGGGAGGTCGTCGCCAAGACCAATAGTTGCCCGAGACCACTAGTTTAGACGGCCGAGACAGATATTTGATTTGATTTGATTTATTTTGTTTAATTGGGGGGGGGGGGGGGGGGGGGTGGGGAGGGGGGGGGGGGTGGGGAGGAGTGCACACACACATTTCACCGCCTAGCTAAGAACCTGTGTTGATATGCTGATACGGCATGCATTCTAATAGGTATTCGTATACTTGATTCACCGTCAAGGACTTGATATAAATATTGTTTCTAAAGATATTGTACAATACAAACAAATGATACCAATTTTGTTTTTCTTTCTCAATTTACTATTAGTTTGGTCCTGCGAGTTTAGTAACGGCGATTGTTCCATTACACGAGTCGACGATGATAATGGAGATTGGACAATTGAGACCAATGATGAAGGAAATAGTAAGTTTTATTTATGAATGGCGACAGTGAAAATTGTATTTTGTCACATTGTTATACTACATATTACGAAAATGACACCAATATTCCACACAGTTCTGATATTTCATATAATTTGTTGCTTAATTACATAGCAGTAACATTTCTAGAAAGACATACTTTTTAGCAACGTATTATTTTGAATGACTTCTTGATGGCGTTTTTACCTTTACTTTGAAACACGTAGAATGTTTGTTTGTTTACCTTTATATTAATGGTGCAAACCACGGAGTCCTGTCCCTGCCCCTCCCCACTTTATACTGAGAGAGCACAAACCCTTTACAGTTTTAATTCTGAGTGACTTGTAATATTTTTTTCTCTCTGTACATCATTTACGACATTCTTGACAAACCGATAACAGCACATTTCCTGATGTTTGCCCGATACGGTATAGGAAGTACAAGCAGCGAGCATTTGAAGGCTTAGTTTGTATCCTGACTAGTATTGCATGTTTTGATTAGGGACATCTGTCTTTTGGGGGAATAACTTTGTCAGGAAAAACAAATCCAAATATACATGCACTTGAATGCGAATTATCTAGCAAAGAGGTGTACCTAAACTGGTTTCCCCATTATTCTAGAACACTACCATGCATCATTTGACCCGGGATCTGGTCAAGATTCTGAGGTCAAGTTTTCTCTGCCAACAATTTACTCAAGTGTGGGAAGACTGACCTTCTGGTATCGGACGAATAATGGTCATCTCGAGGTAACGGGCTGTTCAAATGACCAACTAGCCTCTAAGAAATACACCCTCCTTGATACAAACGACGACGTGGAGCAATTTGATGTAAATATCATATGTGCAACCACCTTGCAGGTAAGCGAATCAATAATGGCAAGAATGAACAATGTTTGAAATGTCTGTGCTTGCATATTGTTATAAATGATGAGAAAATGCATAGAATTGTATTCAATATAAGGACTTATTTATAAAAACAAGTTCTGCTTAATTTTCCTCGCGTACCCTATATGTAATACCCAGGCGACGCCCCGCCCCGCCCCCCGCCCCCCTCCCCTTTCAAAGGAAAAACGTACAAAAATACTATATCTGATTTTATGACCAAACAAATTGATTTCGACTAATATCAAAATGCCTCATTCAGTCAAATATCTCCGTAATAAATTAGGAGACATGAGAACCGTCAAACTTCGTTTCATTCTTTCGTAACACTGAGCCAAACAAGTTATCAAACCCAGGGAGACACATCACTTTACTTTTTGAATCGGTTTCAAACATTTATTTAACTTTTCCTAAATTATCATTGCTTATATTTCGATATTATTCTACCCCATTTGTTATTTTGCCATGGTAACTATCAAATAAAGAGATTTGTATTAATTTTCAAATATTGTTTATATACAGGTTAAGTTTGTATTGCTCTGTTTGAATTTCATACAAATTGCCAATAATATTAGTGAAAAGCTGTTAGTGGTATTAACTTTCAAATATACTCGATTTATATAGCGCCTAATATGATTGATAATCAAAGGTTTTGGTTGTATTTCTTAGTAAAACACTTAAAATACCTACTCAAAGAATATTACAATGTTGGAAATTTTAAATAATAAGAGAACTATGGGCTTAAATATTATTATTATATAAGTTATACGTCCTATGTGCTTTAGCGATCCAACTTAGCAATTAGAAAACTCAACTCAGAATCGATACTAAATGCTCTTCGGACCAAAAATACAGGATCGTTCTAGTGACGTCACAAGTTGAACAGATCAAGTGTTAGCAGACGATGTCTCATTGCAAATGTACATGGCATTTAGTATCGATTCTGAGTTGAGTTTTCTAATTGCTTGTTCAGTTGGATCGCTGAAGCACATAGGACGTATAACTTATATAATAATAATATTTAAGCCCATAGTTCTCTTATTATTTAAAATTTCCAACATTGTAATATTCTTTGAGTAGGTAGTTTAATAAAATCGCCAAACACAATGCAAATGAAAAAAAGTTGATTACTTATTATTATAATATGCAAATGTAGTCTAAAAATATTCCTACCAACATCTCGAAATTATGATATCAACCCTTGTTCCCATGTAACATTTACAGAAATACTTATAATATAAAACTCACCATAATATTATTGTAATGTAATGTACTTGTCAAAACATATTTCATTTAATCTAATTTCATCAAACAACTTTTGCGCAACTGTCATCGGCAAATTGTAACAGAATATAAATAATTAATTCAAACATATAAAGAAACTGACGTCTAGGGTTTTCTATAGCTCAGTCGGAAGAGCACCAGTCTAGCAATCTGGAGGTCTCGGGTTCGAATCCCGTTGGAATCCCATTTTCTTTGCCTTCTTTTAACCAGAATATAAATAACAAACATTCAATTTATCAGAATATAATACAAAACAGAAATATCTGGCAAAAACAGAATAGCTTTTCATTTTTATATTGAGTTAACCTGAGTGTATAATGATAAAGATTTGGTTCTAATGTTTTGAAAGTATGGGAGAAGTATTACAGAACAAACATATTTTTTTCACCACGGAAGGCCACCTCGAGATATCATCGAATTGCTCCAGCGACAACACGACTTTCAGTGATACATCAGGTTCTTGGGAAAATTTCGAAGTGAATATCACATGCACATCTGTAATGCAGGTACGCAATATGTTACATTATCATTTCAACCATCATTTTCAGATGGACTACAAGTACGTTCGATTAGAGGGGTATGTGTTCAGAACCATGATTAGGTCTCATCTATACTAGTTTTGGAAGAAGCTGTATTCAATATACTAAATGCATGGTTGAACTAAAAGTTCGATTTATACATTGTCTAACAAAATTAGTGAAAATGGCAGATGTACTAATGATATATTAATTGCATTCAATTATGTTTTGATTTAATGATATACACAACTCACAACAAGTAAGTACCCCCGTAGCATTTTTTCATATATCTCAACAAGTATTTCACCGATTTTGATCATTCAAACGGTAATGGATGCGCAATTTTCTACGCACAATGTGAGTGGTAAATGGTTGCCATAGCGTTACGTTTTTATCATCAAAAAATTAACTTTCTAAACCAAAATAAAAGTTGCACTTTCAGTTTTATTTGGCATAGTGGGGAAATTTTGTACACGAGTAAGCTTTTAAAAACTGGTTCCACTGTGAACAATGCAGCAGTAGTACTGAATAATAACAGATTAGTGAATTAGATGAAAACAGGACATGACTTCGGCCATTCTAATCCCCAGCAACTTCATATTGAAAGGCCTATTGTTTTTAAAAATTCCATGCTTTTGAAAAATGGTGTCACTTAGAACAATGCAGCAGTTGTGTGTCGGGTAATCTTCAATAAAGATGTTTATTCGTATACAAAATATACCCATTATGGCAAATAAAACTGAAAGTGCAACTTTTGTTTTGGCACTTTGTTTTTAGAAAATTAATTTTTGTATGACTCACATTGTGCGTAAGAAAAATGCTCATCCATTACCGTTTGAATGATCAACATCGGTGAAATACTTTTTGAGATATATGAAAAAATGCTAGGGGGGTACTTACTTGTTGTGAGTAGTGTATAAGTCAAGTTCTTACATTTCAATATATCAGCTAGCAATCTTGAAAGAAAGTAACATCAAAACTTATTCACGTTTAACTTAAATTAATATCATCTCGAAAATATTATATTTCACTGTTTCAATGCATAACGTTAAATAACTCTTAACTGTTCTATTTTGTTAAAGATATTATTTACCGCTGTACGGACAACTCAAGGGGGCTCTCTTTACGTGCGAGTCGATGACATTCGAATAACTGAAATAAGGGAATCTACACTAGGTTAGTTTGATCCTCAAATTACCAAACCATTAACGGTTAAAATGTAACTGATTAATTACACACTTAACATACCAATTGCACTAATATGGTTACTCAGAAATTGTTGGGGGTTTCACAAATTGTTAATAGATTTTATTAATTTGGTAAATGTGTAGAAAGTGATTAATAAAAGTGTACGCATGTGTAGCTATGGTAACTAACCTCCAAACCTACCAAAAGGGATTACATAAAAGTAAAGGAAAATATGGAATGGATTTTAATCTGATATAATTAATGATATGGGAAATGTATGAAATGTGAAGTTTGCCCTTCAATCAAATTATTCAAGGGATAGTACAGTTTTGGTTTAGTGGGCGCTTCAATAATTAATTAATTTGTGAGGTAATGACAAACTAAGTGTAATACTTAGAAGAACATGTGATTTTAAAGTTAAAACAAACTTTATTTGATCAAAATCAGCTGAATATCAATAAATGTATTCGATTGGAATTGTGATCGAACAATGGCGTAAGCGAATACTAAACAAAATAACTAAGACTCGCTAAAACTGACTACATGTAATTGTATATTCTTCATTTTCAAGAACATTTCCGTGGCATACCTTTAGAAATGTAGGCTTCACAATACCTTTACAAGAATAAGTACACAATTGTTGTAATATTATGGTAAATCAGTTAAACACATTTATTGGCCGATCGATGAAGTGATGATGTCTACACATTTGTTTTTCATTCGTAGAATCCAAGTTACAGGGTTGTTCGATCTGAAATTTTGTGTGTGTGTTACATTCATCCTCATCCGTCTACTGGAAACTGTTCAGATGATTTGTGGAAGGCGGACACTCCCTTTAAATATCGAATCCATTATTATTATTGTATTGACTTTTCGTAAACTACTAGAGATGCGTGTTGAAAAAATGTGTGATGAAAAAAAAACCCAGTAACAACAACAATAACTACACCAACTAGGACAAGAAAATGACTATGTAATTTTCCCGGAAAATTGGATGTTCTTCATTGTTTTTTTTAATTGGATGCTCAGTTTATATGTCTTATATTGTTTAAAACGAAAGTTTGATCGTATTTAAAAAAAAAAAAGTGTTTAATAATCAAATGATGATCCAAGCCGTCAATTTTGTACTGAATTAAATTATAAAATCGTCAGTTTGATTGCTGTTCTGAGAAATTTGACCCGGAAAACTTGCACTATTACATTTGTATTATTATATAATTCTTACAAAGTTGTTAAATTGTGATATTAACTATACATTTTGCACAAATTAAACGTTTTTATATCTGCAGCTCCTACTACCGCTATTCCGACTGCCGTTCCTCCGACATTGGAAACTGTGACCCAACGCACACCAATGACTACATCTTCAACAACACCCAAGGCTGGGGCCGGGAATCAACAAACTGGTAATATGATTATGATATTTGCGAAAGGATTAATTGATATTGTTATAAATATTGAAAGGAGGTCAGAAGGAGGTTCATTGTACGATGCAATGTTAAACCCAAATATGAATTTGTCTTATGTTCGTATAGTTAATAGGAAGTTCTGGTGTAATGACAGTTATTGTGTATAAAGCATTCTAGGCATACTGGGCTTAGGCTAAAGCCAGGACAATTATAATATAACAATGATAGTACAATATTCAGTTTAATGAATTGTATGTGTGTCAAGGTGGTACAGTTTCATTGTTTATGTTATTACAATTATCATATAAGCGGATTTTGATTGGGTTACTGGCATCAATTTAGAATGTAACTGTCGTCGGGTGTAATGCCATATCTGGCTGCGAAAAATACCACACTGATCATGCTTTTACTACAGCAATGTTAGCCATGTTTTGGAATAGCCAAAGACGCAACACTGTGCATGCACATCATGTGTTGTAATGTCTGATTGGTGTAAACCTACATTTGATATGGCCACAATAAAGTCTATATGCCTGACAAGTATGTGGGCATATTAGACGCTTTATTTAAATCGAACCTATAATTATTGTATTTTTTTGGTGAAATACAATAGATGCATGTTGAAAAGCCACAGTGCGAGAAAAGAGCTTGTGATACTAAGTACTCCACCTCTTTCCAAAAGAACTCTTTAAAATGAAGTATAAAATATTTTTCCTGGTAGTATCATCAATGTCCACGATATTTTTCACAAATGACTTAATTCATGACATAGCATTTCGTTATCGATGATGGCTAGTGACTAGTCGTAAAATAGCTTAGATCATTTTCCCACAAAGATTTCAAAAGTGTGTGTCTATTTTTTATTTTTTTTTACCGAAGTAAACAAAAAATCATCGTAGCCGATTATGCACCAGTGCATAAATATCTTATATTATATTTCTAAATGTTGTTTTTCTTTGTCGCTTAATTCATGAAGGTGGGCAAAATACGACCGTGATAGTCACCGCCGTCGTAATAATCATCGTCGTGGTTGTCCTTGTGGTTGTAGCTTTACTTGTGTGTCGTCATCGCCGGAGGTACGTGTTTGGTATCTTTGGATATCAGTATTAAGCGTAATTAAATTGATTTATTCAAGTTGTTTTAAGCAAATGAAATAGTAGTTAAATTCAGGCAAATCCTAGATGTACATCACGGTTAAATGTAATGCCGATATATTTCGCACAAGTTATTAAACAAAAATCAGATTTAGATATGGATATTTATTTTGATATTTGAATACAACGTTAACTTTTTACGTTTTATAATTCAAGAAATAAAAAAAATAAATTATCGACGTGAGGATAAATAAAATATTGTTTAAACTAATCATAAATAAGGACAGAGAGTATGTTTATATCAACTCGACGGTATCTTGACAACACGTACTGACAAGTCATATTGAAGCTGTGTCTTTGAATTTTTCATAGCTAGATTATACAGCGCTCTTTGTCTGTATTTTGGTCATGTTGCAGGAAGTCGGCCGAGAAAGAAACAACGGAGATTCAGCAGCGTTCTCCATCTTCTAAAGATAACGCCTACACGAATTCCGCCTATTCATCTGCACTGCCAGACTACCAGCAACCGGACCTAGTCCAAGAACTAGGAGACTATCCTAGGACAGATGGTCTACCTGACGACAATGGAGCATACGCTGATGTGATGAGGCCACCGGGCGGAGATGAAGAATACAGTTACGCCTACGCGGAGACGAAAGGCCACCTTGGAGGGTACAACACGGGTGCTGTGGCCAGTGACAGTGCATTGAATGACCACTCATATCAGTCGGTAAAACCCAAGGGAGATGCCATCAAAGGGAATACGAATCGCCATAATAAACAGAAGGATCGTGACATAAACTACGAACTTGATGGTGGTGATTATAACGTCCTGATGGAAACTCCCTCCAGATCTGAATATCAAGAACAGCGACCAGTGAAGCCACCCGCTGCTTCCGGAGATGATACCTACCATCATCTCAACCACGACGGGAGCTCACCAATGGCACAACCTGACGACGGATATGGAGAAGTATCCGCAGCATCACAGGGCGATCATGGCGAGGAGACCTACAATACACTGGACCACGGCGGAGTCGCGCTGGGTGTCAACAACGCCAGGAAACCCCAAGCCATGTTCAAAAAGGGGGGTAAACAACGGAGACGACAGTACGTACAACACACTTGGTCTCGTTGACGACGGGAATCAACGATCTCCCCCGACCCCTGACATCGGCGCATATGGTGTGCTCGACGAGAATCTCGCAACTGCGACCGGCGAGTCCAATGATGCATACAATGTTCTGCACCAGTCTTCAAAGCCAACGGCTGATAAGGCCAGGCATCAGGCATCGCGAGATGACCGTGATGTCAGCGTTGACGATTACAATGTCCTCCACTCAGGGAGGGAAGTAGGAGACTACCACCAGTATCAAGACTTCGCAGCAAAGGATCACTCTGACCAGTCCTCTCAACACGGAGCCCTGGACGATGCGGATTACATTCGCTCTGGTAAGGAGGTCAGTGACTACCATCTGTACCAGGCGACAGAACCACCCAAAGACAGCGAAGACGTTTATTATTCGGCCATCAAAGAGCAGTCAGGCAACGAATCGACCCAACATGAACCAAT
The DNA here is from genome assembly GCA_037951105.1 of Echinarachnius parma. Classification (NCBI taxonomy): domain Eukaryota; kingdom Metazoa; phylum Echinodermata; class Echinoidea; order Clypeasteroida; family Echinarachniidae; genus Echinarachnius; species Echinarachnius parma. Next base: position 130,490 of record JBAMJV010003961.1, on the reverse strand, counting down.
CTACAGCGATGAAGTTTACTCTGACTTCAATTAATAACTGATGTAGTGACTAAAATCAAATGAATTGACTGCATTATAATTATAATTCATTGTGACAGCGTTCATGGGACTTTTAAAGATAGATGCTTTGGGAACCTCTACAAAAATAAATCTCGATGGCGCTCCTATCAACAACTAGCCATCATCACACTCGACGCTAAAGAGAATAGAATAAACAAATATACCGTGCACTGAGAGCCTCTAGTTGAAATTATGTATTCCGAGGTGACAGGAATATCACTATTTCCTGAGGGGCGTAGCCCTGAAGAAAATAGTGCCTTTTCTGTCACCGAGGAATCCATAATTTCACTAGTGGCTCGAAATAGTACATGATATATTTGTTTTATATCCATCCTACGATTTTTAAAAAATAATAAAAATGCTTTCACTTACCATAAATGTCACTTTGAGTCGGTGTTTCAGAGTCATCCAACATAACTCCAATTATGTAATGCAATCATAACTGTACACGTTTGTAGAATATTCAATTTCGTCTTCAAAAGTGACGCAGTCTAATGGCAATGCAACGATAAAAATATACACAAGGAAACGATAATCAACGCGAAATGTAAAATCAGAAGTTGAACACTTTCAGAAATGCAACAATGTCAATGGAATGTCAATGGAACACTAAACAAATGTACATGTGTCATGAGGTCGATGTTACACACACGGCCGTACACGTACTACACACATTGCATTTGCACCGGCGTAAACCTAGTGCATGCAGTGCACCGCTAGCGCTGCACGTTACTTGTTGAATGTCGAATTACTCTCACAACCACGGAAGGACAACGATGCAAAATGTGTACCATTTTCGGAATTTTTGAATTCGAAACCGCATCTCTAGAATATTCTTTGGAACTTATTGATATTCACGGGTGAATATATTCTGTATTTCTTTTTAAATTACTCTTTGCGAAATCTCGTCGAGCAGCTTTCGCAAGCTTAAACAAGACCTCCGCTCGCAGAAAAGCTTTTAACACGCATCTCTATACCGTGACGTCATTCATGGTATAGTGCACTATACCATGGATGACGTCATGGTACAGCACATTTTTCTCCATGGGCATTACTGTGTTTGGTCACATGACGCTATGTAAACCAATCACTGAACAAGGATATAATGACTATTATCAGCATCATGTCCCGATTAGAGTGAATCATGACTGTAAACTAAATTGTTCTTTTGTATATCGTTTTGTATACAACAATACTCCGTTTGCCCAAGGAAACATAACGAAAGTCTTTGTTAACCAAATGTCCTCGGAACCATGCTTTATATGATAGAGCTTCCTATGTATATTATAAAAAAATAGCACTGAACGTTTCAAAAATATGATAGGCTATCACCGCGTTTTGCACAGGTTGTGTAGTCTTCAGATCAGCTTCCCTGGCCATTGGGTAACCAATGATCAACCCAGTCCGTTCAATTATGTATTTTCTATTAACATGAAACACATAAATCGACATGAACAAAACTCGTGGATCATTGGTTACCCAATGGCCACGGGAAGCTGACCTGAACTTAAGAACCGGAAAATAGGTTCATGATGCTCAATTTGTGCAGAAGATGTCTAAATTGAGCATTACATTTTGTGTGATTTCTATGTGAATTCAGACTTTTGCTTTTGGAAACACGCCCTGCTTCGAACTTTTCATATGATGTGCATGTTCGATTGTTTTACTTGGCATGTTAGTAGGCTTGTTAAGGGGTCCGTGACTGCATTTTGGGGGTACGATTGTTTTACTTGGCACACATATTCCTTAGATCAAAAGACACAAATTCATCCAAAGAGACACTCTGTATTTATGCAAACTAGGCCAAATTTCCATTAAGATTTATGCAAATTTATTCATGAAAATGGGATTTTCTATGAGAATGGTGTTTTTATATTCCTTGGATCAAGAAAAGAAAATTCATCCAAAGAGACACACTGTATCTATGCAAATTAGGACTTAATTCCATAATATATGCAAATTTATTCAAGGAAATGGGATATTCTATGAAAATGGTGTTTTTATTGAGATACTTGAGATAATAACTTTGGAAATAGATGATCAGGGTATATCAAGGCAAGTGTATCAATCTAGCAGATTATTTTTACCTTTCGTGGCCATCTAGTCCTTCAAATCCAAGATGGCCGTAGGCAGGAATGTTACATTTTGTATGTTTTGTCTTACTTTTGAACTATTCATGGTACAAACATGTGTATGTGTCTATTCTAACAATTGTTTGGATGTCTGAATCAATTTTGGACCCATCCTTGGAACAATCTAAGAAGAATGATCAAAAGAAGCACACTTTATCTATGTAAATGAGCAAAAATTTGCATATTGTATGCATTAGTACACAAATGTGATATGCTATGAAATTGTAGTCTTTATAGAAATAATTGATGTTTTAACTTATGCAGATTTATGAACTATAGGGTAACTCAAAGTAAATAAAGGTACAACTGCATATGGAAAGTCTATCTGTATGTTTTGTTGATCTTTCCATTTGTATAATTAAAATCATGATTTTGACCACTGATATTGCAGTGATGTTGTATATAAATGCAGACTATTATTTAGCTGACACATTACACATTATGCCTATATGTTTCTGTAAATACAATTGTATATAAAGTTAAAAGCGGTTCTCATATTATGTTTAAGGGGGCCAGTCTGGTAAAAAAAAATAATATCTATCCATTTTTTTAATTTTCAGATCAAAATAATCTGTGAAGTGTAAGCTTTCAGAATATACCTACTTTATGGGGTACAGATAATTACTTCTGTGCTTAATTAAGGTTTAATTAATTGGCGTCGACCCTAAAATACACCGAAAAGTGCTCCTTCCAAAATCAGAATTAACATATATATATAATGTAACTAATGTGATGAATTATATCTGTGTTAAAATATAGGTTTTACATTAACTTCCGTTTTACCAAAATTAAGGTTTTTTAGACCAAAAATGCTATAACTTGAAAAATATTCATCAGAATTACTTCAAAATTGGCAGTAACATTTGTTTTCATACAACAAACAATCCTATGATAGCTTTTGCACATACATACCTCACAAGCAAAATTATTAACAAAAATCATACGTATTTCTGTTTTTTCTTTGAAATATGCAAATTGTATGTAAATGATGGAAATTATACAAACGGTGTCATAGGATTGTTGTGCATACCATGTACTATCAGAATCACATAAAAGTGCCTTGATATTGTAATCACAATTACAGAAGTAGCAAAAAGAACAAGCACTAAAATATTTGATGAATATTCATGTCCTTGAGAAATTGCATATAATTTGCATAATTAATGAGATAATTAAATTTCTCAAAAAGATTTAGATTCTCCATTGTCTCATCTTTCCAGAAATATATGGTTTATAGGAGTTTACTTAATTAAGTAATGATTTATTCAGAATTCTTTATCAACTTGCATTTCACTGTATTTTACCAGACTGGCCCCCTAACAACATTATGTTTGATTTAAATGTTCTCGATATGTTTTTATTTCAAATTCTACTTATTAAGTAGAATTTGAAATAAAAACATATCGAAAAACATATTTAATAAAGGGATCTAGTAACTTTGTTGACATGTGCAGTTGGTTTGTACGTCACATGACAAGGGAAACTCCTCAGTATTGTGTCTGTTTACAAATGAAATGTTGAAAAAGAAAAAAAGGTGCTATTTACAATTTAAAACTTAGTGTAAAAATGCTAGATTTGTTGCTCCAGTTGGCAGTCATTAAATGGATCTAGTAACTTTGTTACCAAGTGCAAAAAGTGATGAGTGATTAATAAAATGTATATTGTTGTTATCTGATATGTCCACCTGGTATTGTGTGCAAATTTCAAGTTAAATGGACGTTATATGGCCGAGTAATAAGCAAAAATGCAAAATGATATTCACTAAATCATTGCACTGACTTTGTACACGGTTTCGACAATCCAGTGGATAATTTGACATCTGAATACTTCAATTGTAAATATCTTTTTAACGAAAGGGAAATTTGAAAAACTGAAACCTGTCCCATGCTTTGATTGTTTATACGAATACAACAATGTATGAGGGAAACGCTAGAATTTCAATTGTATGAGAGAGTTTTGCATCTTTCAAACTTATCATGCATTTTACACACAAATGAATGAGAAACATAATGCACGTGACCATGGTGACACCGCGCCCGTAATCGCGACGCGCGTAAATTTGGTATCAAAAGACGCGCAAGACGCAAGATGCGAGCGACGCGTTGTGAATATTTTGCGTTTTGGAGTAATCGCAAACATCGAGGAGGGGAGGCTAATCAGTCCCCCCTCCAGTCTTTTTAGGGTTAAAGTCTAGGTGATTTTCAATGTGAATTCAGGCTTTTGCTTGAAAACACAAACATCCCTGCTTCGAACTTTTCATATGATGTACATATAATGCTTAATAACATTCTCAAAGTCTAATGTATGTTTTGTTGAACTATCCATTTATACAAACATCCTAATTTTAGAAATTGATCTTGTATAATATTGCAGACTATTAGCTGACATACACAGTCTATGCCTATACATTTCTGTGAACAGGTAATCTCAATTGTATATCATAATTTTCCAAGGTATATAGTGGTGCTCATATTATGTTTTATTTAAATGTTCTCGATATGTTTTTTTTATATTTTATACACGTACTGATATTTAGCAGTACAACTGAATTTAAACGAAACATTGTAAATAGGCCACACATCTTATATACTTATATTATATATTTTATAAATTATCTATCATATCATTATCTAATCAGTGGCGTAGCGACGGGGCACAGGGGGGGGGGGGGGTGTTCACGTGTTTATGCGTGGCCCACACACTTCAAAGCCTCGTGGCTTTTTGGGTCGCCCCTATTTCCAAAGTTATATGTTTGAACATACAATTTGCACATATAAATATTATATTATATTCTTGATGTACTATTATGTAATGATCTTGTTGTTTACCGACCATTTTACTTGTATGTTTTTGTGTGTGTTTTTTTAAGGCAGATTTATTTCTGCATTTATTAACAAAATCAAAATGAAATATACAAAGAAAATTTGTACATACATAATAATAATAAAACAATGAAATGGGAATAGTTATATAATCATATAAATTAATGTGACAATAATTTATGTATATTATTACAACAAATAAACAACTGCAGCAGACCAACCATCATAAACAGGGAGCTTGAGTGGATGGTGGCCTGGGATGGGGGGGGGGGGGGGGGGGGAGCTACATGGTGCCAAAAAGGTGTTGTATAACAATTACTAACTGAGTAATCTAATTTATACAAAACAAATAGAAATACAAATAAAATAAAATAAATTAAAAGCGTGTTGAGCGTAGTACAAGTGCAAACGTATGTTTATTCTGTATTGTATAAAATAAAAAGGGGTGCATGTCTATTGTACGTGCTGGTGCGGGTGCAAAACACACGTTTTCTCTATTATGTCGCGCCATAACAATTACTAATATTAAACAATGTAACAATGACAATTAATAAACAAATAACAAATAATCCATAAATACACTATTTATCAAATTTCATAAATAAAATGTTCAGGTTTTGATGGGAGTCTAAGTAAAATATTTTAATATAACATTTGTTTTCATATGGGCTATAAAAGAATAAAGGGATGTGCATTGTTTTATGTTTTGGGGCAAAATTATATATCGTAATTAGTGTCCTTTTTGAAAGAAAGTATTTCAATTTATATAATATACCTATAGCTCTAGAAACCTGAGTACAAACTTAAACAAAACAAATCTTGTTCAATTCATGATCAATTAAATTATTGTTTAATTCAATTCAAGTACATGGGTCCCGTTGCAAGAAAGAGATACAATTGATTGTAAGTCAGAAACTTTGCGCGTTTCAACCAATCAGACTCGCGCATTCAGAACACATGATCTGACTTACAATAAATTGTAACTTACAATCGATCGTATATCTTTTTGCAAAGGGGGCACGATCTGATTTGCAATCAATTGCAACTTTACTATCTATCTAGGTAAAAGTTATGCTCGGAGCCGAACATGCACAATAACATTACAATAGTTTTAACTCCACCATGCTCGCAAGGTATAGAAAATTGCAAACGACTAAGTAAAAAGCCTGTTATCATTCAAAAAGAGCCATTAAAACACAAGAGGGCGCTCTCTAAAAACGCATTGGCTTCAACCATTTCTCATACAAAACTGTGCATGTGATGTTTTGTTAAAATAATGATTAAATAGAGATATCATCAACAACTATTTAAAAACATCTTCTTGAACATAATTGAAAAAGTGTTTTATATGTATTTTTAAATTTATCGAAAAAGGTGGCGTTCTATTACTTTATTCCGATTGGATATATTTATTGATATTTCAGCTGTTTCTGAACCGATTTTGATCTAGGACTACCCAAGAAAGTATAAACAACAGTCCTTCTTAGGTATACCTTCTTAGAACGTTCCAAGAAATAGTACATTCTTTTTTAGAACTGTATATGTTTCCTCTTTCCTTTGCTTACATGGTGCACTTCTCCTTTAAACCAACTGTATTAAAAAACCCAATATTGTTCAGATACCTTGCTGAAAGCTTGTTGTCATAATTATCACATTTAGTTACACAAAATTCAGAGAAATAATGAGCATGTGGCATAATAGCCCGGTCACAAATCAACGGATTGCGTAAACGGATGTCAAACGGAGAGCTAAATTTTCCATCCGTTCGTCTCCGTTCGTATGCGTTTCTTGTCCGTTCCTTGTCCGGTGATGTATGTACGTTGTTCTTTGTTTTGTACACGAAGCCATGCAGACGACTTTCATCATCGGATAATTTCATTTCGCAAATTTTCTATTCGTTGGGCATTCAGCGTTTCCGCTATCCGTTGATATCTGACCGGGCCATAACTAAGACTGAGGGCATCCATCATTGTACGGGTATACTGTATACTGGTGTATGGACTTTGCCCAACATATAATTAGGGGTGTCAGCCAGGTACAAGTAAAACGACCGAAAACTGAGTTATATAATATGGGACCTAGCTAATTTGTGCAGAAAATTAAACAAATTATACAAAAATATGATAAACACGGCCCAAACAATGGCATCCCTTTTGTCAGTTGAGAAAGAGAAGGGTTCACCCAAGACTGCGTCTATCGGATGGTGATGATAAAGGGCCGTCCCAGATGTTAATAATCAAAATTGATTGAACGCGTCTGTAAAAAAAACCCCAAACCAACCAACTAATAAATGCAGTTGCGCCTTTTTAGGGATTAGAATATAGACAGATGGCGCCATAATAATGTTTACAATATTTTATTATTTGCACTGTATAATTTATTATAGTCAAGTTTCTAGTTTCGCTAATAAATTTTACGCCCTCTCTCGAACTTAACGCAGCAGTCTGGCTTACGTGATAGTATCATCGATATAATATTTATTTTTAAATCGATAGATAGTATTGAGTTATCCATGTTTTGCGGATTGGAGAGGGTGCGGCGAGGATCACCATGGTGGGAGTCTGTGTGAGCGCGCGTGTGTGTGTGTGTGTGTGGGGGGGGGGGGGGGGGGGGTGCTTGTCCCCATTGAGGCCCATACGTCCGAGCAACGCAGCCTAATTGTTTAGAATTCGGACTGATTCGAGAGAAGAACCGAGCTCTTTCTACTAGACCATGTAGAACATAATCCATCATCGCTTCGTGTAACGTATTCCCGTTTATTGATGTAGAAGGGGGAGCTGGGGAGGGGGGTGGGGCAACAGTTCCCAAAACTGCTTAAAGATCTCCGTGATCGATATAATTTTTTTAAATAAAGCTTCAAAAAATGGACTCAATAGAGAGCCAAAATCACACTTTTCAACTCTTTAGAGCCCCGCAGAGGGCCTCCGGAGAAAACACGATGCCCCATTAAGAGGTCACGTATTATGACGTCATTGGCCGTACCCGTGTACACCAGCAAATTTGGAATCTCCATAATTATAAAAATACAGCGATTTAGGCTTGTTTTTCCAAAATGTATATGTAATTTTCACAAAATTAGATAAGTAACCGGACTATAAGTATTGAGGGGGCGGGGGTGGGGGGGGGGGGGGGGCCAAAGTTTTATTAAATCAAATGTATACCTTATACAAAAGGAAGACTGTACTATACACCGTGTCCCAGAAAAAACAAAACCGGGTTTCATGGCAGAAATTTTATGTTATAATGAATAATTTCCTTGATGATATATATATGTCTGAAAAGCTACGTGTCTCTTCTTTTATTTGATATACAACTTATGGCACATAATTCACGCATGACTGAATTAGAACGATAGAAAGTGGTGTTACCAAAATTCAATTTGCGCGCAGAAATTGCAAGTTTGGGTGAGGTTTTGGAGAGAGTTTTAAGAGTAGTAAACGTACTTATTTTGAAAAAGGACAGACACCGCATGAAAATTCATAATTTTATCTTTTATATGACACCTCATGTTTAAAAAATAAATTATATATGCCAGAGAACGAATACAATGAAAACATGCTTGATTCCAGCCCAAATGAGTAACTTTCCTGATCTAGCCTGTTTCCTGATCCCCATGTTTGTGTAAATTCACTCATGCATCAACGTCCATTGTCAGCTGCTAGTCAGGAAAGCTGAGCGACTTCTTACTCAACTTTCACTCATTCGGGCAGAAATCAGGCATGTTTTCATTGTACTCGTTCTCTGACATAAATCATTTATTTTTTTAGCATGAGGTGTCATGTAAAAGATAAAAATATGAACTTTTATGTGGTGTTTGTCCTTTTTAAAAATAAGTACGTTTACAACTCTTAAAACTCACCCAAACTTCAAATTTATGCGTGCAAATTGAATATTGGTAACACCACTTTCCATTGTTCTAATTCAGTCATGCTTGAAGTATGTGCCATAAGTTGCACATCAAATGAAAGAAGAGACACAGAGCTTTCCAGGCATATATATATATCATCAATTAAATTATTCATTATGACAGAAAATTTCTGCCATGAAACCCGGTTTCGTTTTTTCTGGGACACGGTGTAGATTGCTTGCTTGTTATAAATTACAAAATAACTTGATGCTTGTAAACTCTACACACAAATTCATATATGCATCAATGACCATTCATTGAAATTAAATGTACCATTTGCTAGAACAGAGTTATATGAACCCATTTTATGTAAATGCAGCTCGTGATTGGAATGAACTTTCACAGCATATTATAAGTAGCCCTTCCCTTATATCTTTTAAAATGGCACTGACGTTACATTGACATATTATATAGATCTTATCCTGGTTAAATGAGTGTTTATAATTCTCAAATATGTTTTAATTGTAAATTTGTAAATATTATTATGCAATAAGCATCCATATACTGTTGTATATACTTGTTGTAGTTATTGATTTTAAATGTGTGACTACGTTTGGGCTTCTGCCTTTTTTGTTTTCCTTTGGCTGTTTTTTATATTGTCAATAAAGTGAATAAATAAAAAATAAAAAGTCAAAGACAAATACCTATATACCATTGCCATGTATTTCACTGTTTCCGTGTGGTTTGAATACATACCAGCCAATAATATGATATCCAATGATAGAAAGCCTCCCGGATTTATGCGAAATCATGCGTATATGATCAGTGGCGCTGAAAGCATTTTTGGATTGGGGGGGGGGGGAGGGGGGCAATGACCTAAGGGGGGGCAAAGACCAATTTTTTTCGCGGCCGAGACCACCTGCCCACAAATTTTCGAGACCGAGACAATTGGCTCGAGGTCCTCTCAGAGTGGGGGGGGGGGGGGGGGGGGGGGGCGGCCGCCCCTGCCGCCCCCCCTGCCCCCCCCCCCTGCCCCCCCCCCCCCGCACTTCCGGCGCCTAATGATGATTGTATTTTTCCTTATTGCCCTATTCCAGTCCTGTATTACGCTTTCGCATTTTCTGTATGTTCTCCTTTGCATCGTGGTTCAAGGTTCCAGATGTACAGCCATCCGGAGCTGTAAACAACAAAAATAATAACATCATTTTACCACTTCCTTTGCCGCTAGCATGACTAGCGTAGCCACCAAAACAGATGCTAGGGTCAGTTACCCATCCTTGAAGGTCATTGATAAAAACTAATTTAAATATTATCAATTTAGCCTACAAGTATGGCACTTGCTTATGTATTTGGAATCTAACTCAAATCACGTAACATCCCCATTCGGAATCTATAGATATGCGTATACTAATCCCCCTTTTTGTTATTTTCTTGATACGCCATTCCTCTATAGTACGTCACAAGTGCTCGGGCTCGAACCCACTATTTTCATTTGAATTGCCACATACAAGCATAAAACACAATAGGCGCATACTTTGTTTTGTTCCTTTTTTATTTTTACTTACATTATTTACTATTGCATTACCACATACAATAACAGACGCATGTTTTTCCCTTTTTTTCTGTTATGTTATTTGTATACAGGATTAATCTCATCAGTAAAAAAAAAATGTTATACAACGGAGCCCTGTTGACACTGTATTCGCTAACAATAGTCATACACAAAACCATACTATTATAATATACAAACATTGTTATCATGGGAAAAAAATATTACAAATATCAAACAATTGGACAAAAGTAAGATAATTAATCTTTACAATTGTACATAAAAGAGACTGTATTAGTGTATCATAATTTACCCCAAAACAATACAACTAAATACTCACTAATCGACTAATTTTCTCAAGAGTCAAGATAAGAATTTATTCAATACAGATTTACATGTACTACTATCATAACTTATTATTCTTATATTATATTCTTTGATAAAGACATTAATGGAAACTATGCCAACTCTGTCGGAAATAATAATATTGCATGTACAATATAATTGATCTAAGGTGATATATTCCGAGAATAAGTACATGACTGTATACTTGATTTAGTTGTGTCTTGTTCGCTTTGTTTCGATTGCACTTAGTCCACTTGTAGACTGACCAAAGTTTATGTTTCTATTTGGCATTGATTTAAAAGCTTAGTTTTTGATCATTTCCTTCTGGTCTATGTCTTCAGTTTCAAATCAGTTAATTTGTATAACTGTATATATAGTGTGCGGGCTGGGGACGGATGTATATGTTGTCTCTCTGTGTGAATCATTGTCCTCCTCCCACCTCCACCATACTCTTGTGCCCTACCGTTTGGATCCAAAATAGCAATTTATTATCATATCGCACCTCCTCTATTATTAAGACACCCATCCCCCAGCCCGCATTGCCATTCATAGTGGTTAACACCTGCCTGGCCAGTAAAATATGTTCTAGTTTAGTGTTCAGATTTTGTTGTTGTTGTGTGGTTAATTGACGTTCATTAAAATTGGATATATATACGCCATTATACCGATTCAGTAAAAATATCTATATTGTACATACCATATAATGTTCAAATAATCAAATAACCAAGGTCCAACCAACCAACCAGTAAAATACGCGCGTCACCTGTGTATATTGGCGTACTATGTGGCGTAGCGATCGGTCGAGTGGGTGTGGCCTCTACAACGGCAGTGTTGGAGTCATACTTATATGGGTGTGGCTTGGGTACGATACCCCTCCCTGATCGAGAGAACTACACAAATGGGGGAAATAAAGAAATATTGCATATCATTATGTAACCCAAATCCAGTTATGCAGCCGCTCGTGCAAGCTTCCCTATATTACACAACATAACCAACGCAACAAAAAATTACTTATCACTCTGTCACTGAAGCCCGGCGCAGACAGAGCCGATCGATCTGATAGGCCAGATCCGACTGAAAGCCTCAGTCGGTCCGATTCAGTCGCGGTCGATCCAACTGAATCGGACCCCATTGGCTTCCGACTGGATGTTGTTGTTATTTTATTATTTTGGCGTTCATTCAAAATGAATATTTACGCCATAATACTTAATTATTATTATTATAAAAAAAAAATTCCAATCATTTTTATGGAGTTCCTACTTCATGCTGCCTGTCCATCGCTCAAATCCGACCTAACGGTGGTGCATCATCTGGTCAGTCCGGCACAGTACATCGTGCAGACTTCTCAGCACGGTGACATACCAGGGTATGTGTGCAAGCCGAGCCTAGACCCCTCAGATGCTCGAAAATGAGTTTTCAGGTGCAATCTGTTGGGCTCCAAATAATGCAATAATGCATGCCAAATTCAAAAACAATATATATATTCATCAATTTCAAACATTCAACAAACATCAAATAAAGCACTCATTCAGTGGGCTCTTTGACATAGAATACATCAATTTGTTAGTAATTGTATACAAAAGTAAACTTACACTAAAACAATATAATAGAGATGCTAAGCAAATATTTACAATAATCTGAATACAAATCCTTTTTTGCTATTCATCGAACCTTCTAGTTCTATAAATGAAATTAATCAATGCCACTTGCAATTTTGTATCGAATATTTCCAACATCTTATATATATCTTGTTTTTCATTAATTCCTAATTCTACAAATAACATTGTCCTTTCAATAATATATTTCGTACAATCAACAAGAAAGTGTTCAAAAGTTTCAATTTCATTACAACTTCCGACTGGAGTCATGAGGCAACGTACACAGAGCCGCTCCAGGGGCGGATGTAGCTTTTTGCTACTGACCCAATGTAGCTTTTTGCTACTGACCCAATGACGATGCGGAGCATCGTTCACGAGCCGGGAATCGGCGATTTATTTTGCTATTTTGAACCCCCGTAAGTGATGTTTTCCACTGACATCACATTTTCACTTGGCAGCCCAAGGGGGGGGGGGGGGGGGGGGTTTAAACCCCCTACCCCCCCCCCCCCCCCCTAGATCCGCCACTGCGCTCCGACTGAAAACCAGTGGGATCGGGTTGAGTTGGCTCTGTCTGCGCCGTGTTATATATCATGCTCCGCCACGGTTCGGAAATTATTTCCACCGGAATGAAACGGGGATTTCCCTTATTCATTACAAAAGGGGAGCGCAATATAAATTTACTAACTGCCTTTCTCTAGTATTGTATAATCATATGTCACCTCTTTACGCGTACTCAAATATTATTTTACATTCCGACTCGATCTATTTTGCCATTAAACATAATCTGCAACACAGTATCTAAAAGCATTGGTGTTATAAACAAGCTAAAATTTTTCCCCCAGACTATTTAAAAATTGTTGTATAATGCTATCATTCTACCACACTTAAATTATTGCAACATAACTTGGGCTAATTATAATGATTATTATGTATCTAGATTGTTTTTGTTACAAAGGAAGGCTGTCAGAATAATTTCCCACTCTTCATACTTCGCTCACACAAAACCAATCTTTGAACATTTGAAAATACTCAATATTTTTTGTTTGAATAATTATAATATTGCAATTTTCATGTATTTGTGTTCTAGAAACAAAATTCCGGATAGATTATGCTCTTACTTTTCTTTTAATTTGGATTATCATGATTATAATACAAGATCTGCATCAAATTATCATTTACCTAAAGTTAGAACGATGGTTTCTAAACATTCTATATTTTATAAAGGTCCTATAATTTGGAATAACCTCACTTTAGAAATTCGCAAAAGTCCAACTCTCAATACTTTTAAACGAAAACTCAAAATAACTTTGTTAGAGAATTTATAGATACGAAATGGTTAGGGCATGTAATGTATGTGTGTTTGCGTGGGTATGTACTTGAGTGTGTGAATTTGTGTGAATATGATATATAGTTGTATTTGTAGGATACACTGACTAGAATATATGTAAAATATTATTTGATTTTAAAGTGTCTATTGGTTTAATTTAAAAAACACTTCCTCTTGCATTATAATATTTTCCTTTCGTAATCGGGGTCAACACCAAATAAGGCTTCTGCTCTTCTAAGTTGGCCCCACATTCTAAATTTATTTAATTTGCTATTTGATTGTATTTGACATTTATTTTGTATAACTTATTATAATAGTTTATGTATTGTATCTTTTGATGTTTTTTTATGAAGAATGTAAATAAACTGAAATGAAATGAAATATGATATTTTTTGTATACGTATTTGAAGTAAACTTCACTGCAGAAGTACCAGATTAAGGTTTGAAAAAACTTACACGGCATATTCGTTATCAAAATGACAATCCTCATTTAAATAGATCTATCATTACTGAATCGAGCAAACTAACTTGTTCTCTAATGACCCTTTCATGCCTCACTGTTTTCCTCTTATTATGACACCATTTTAACACTTTTTTGAGAAATTTATTTTTGTTATAATAAAGAATAAAAATACCCAGTGAGGAATGTTTTGGTCTGTGTACCATGTGTACAAACCTATGGTATATTGAACCAGTACAATAACACTTTGCATGTCCGCTAAAACGTGGTAAAATGAGAATATTCCTTCACACAACAGTATGCTCCGTATACACTAATCAGTGGACATAATACTAGTGGTCAGACTATGTACAGTAAAACATGCTTATTTTTATATCAACCTTTAGTCAGTTTTTAAATGCACTTTGCAATGTATCTACAGGATCCCTACAAGAAAGTGTAACGACGATTCAGTATAATACGTTGCCATATTCTGGTATCATAAGTATAGAGCAATTTAATTACAGGTACCACGAATCGTTGTTACTCACCACAAAAACTATAAATAACCAAAAACAAAACAAACCAAAACTAAACAAACAAACTAAACAAACAAATACAAAACAAATACAATTACGTCCATCGTTAAGTTGTGCAAACTATACAATTCTTGTTTGTATTCATCGTAATTGATCCATAACATTATAACCATTTGATCGTGTGGTTCTTAGCAAATATTGATATGCTGAGTACTACATCCTTCACTTCCTCAATGCACCGTATACCGTGGACGTAGTATTGCGTCGAAAACCTTCATTGTCCGGAAATCCTTTATAAATTTAGGAAAACAAAACAACTGTAGCTTTGTATTTTGACTAATTGGAGCAAACAAGATTGTATGATTTGTATTCCATTATACTCCCACACATGACAAGTCATTCAGGAGTATTTGTTAGTGGTATAGTTCCGTTTTGTGCGTGTAATGCATGGGAAAGACATGCGTATCTATACCAAATGTCTTTTTATTTCTTGAACTCGTACAAGATGGATGCCTTGTTGGTCTTCGTTGCAGTTCTGTTGGGATCCATAGGTTCTTCTTTTTCGGAAGATCAACACGGTCAAGGTACGTTTCAGATTGATTACAGTAATTTCAATATTATGATTTACATTGTAATAACGTTATTTGCTAATGATAATGGAAATGTTATTGTTATTATTTGCAAAACTAATATCTAAAATAATTATGGTCTGATGTATGTAGCATACTGGTGTTGTTGTTGTTGTTGTTGTTGTTGTTAAGGTTGGTATTTTTCATATTTTGGCAGAACACGCCATTTCTTTGGACGTTTTTATCCGCGTCGCAATATCCATTATAATTTACATGTATCTATTTGTATTGTAATCCCATGTATTTCTTTGTTTTAAAGGGATAGTACAGTTCAGGTCAAACACAATTTTAGTAACTAAATTTGGTAAGTTATAAAAAATGAAACTAAAACTGAATGGTAGAAAAACATAAACGGTTACATGCATGGCTGTTTTCAGCGAACCTCCAGACACGTCAAACTTCAACCATTTTCCGAACAAAATATGATTGTGAGTGTGATGCTTGCTAGAGATGTCTTCAATAGAGAGATCATACAAACAATAACAAAAACATTTTGGTATATTTTCAGAAATGTGTAGAATTTATAAATATTTCTTAAATGATTGAACAAGATTTGGTCCCATTCCAATCATATACGTTTATGGATTTTAAAGCTGTTTCTGAACCGATTTTGATCACAAAAATTGGATCTTTAAAATTGTCTGCCATTTCCAATTAAAGATTATCAATCAAACAAATTATATACACTGTTGCTCATAAAGTTGGAATATATTTTTTTTCGATCGAATTTCATTCCTTTTCCTTGTTTTTTGCGCCTAATGAATAATTTAGACTAAAATGAATTATTATATAACGTTTCCAAACTATAATAAATAGTTGCATGAATTTGCATTAATTAATTTCGCCTTTTGTTTTGAGCTTTGAAAGGCAGGACCTTTGATGATTGGCCCCTTTCCCTCTCCAAAGCGTATGTCCAACAAGTCATCATTATGTGTAATTTCTCAGATTCGGCTGTAAAATTGTCAACCAAAATTGGCACAGAGGCTCTCTATGCCATTCCCCGTCCAACGCCATTGGCTACACGCCAAACGATGCTTGTGCTCCACCAGGAAGGGGTGTCAACAAGCAATGTCCACTTTTTCGTTGGAACATCGCAGGTACGGTCTGTAAAATCCTCAGACGTCATCGAGAGGAGGGTCAATTAAAGCTACGGGAATATCTAGGACCTCCACGATTGACCACCATGATAAATTATTACAAATTGCTTAACTTGTGCCGTAGAAACAGAAAATGCCAAAAAGGAGCCTTCGCCGTCTATGATGAAGACACTATGTAATCGACGCCTTTCGCCAAACTGTACATCAGAGATCGCTCTAACATGGTCACCGAGCAAGACAAACTATACCAAGTGTCCACTCCAAACCATGCAACCGTGATTTACCGGACGTCCCTGGACTAGGGAGCCCAGAAGATTGCCGCCTGGACACAAGTGATATGTCATCTTAATGGGTACGAGTCATAACATCCTTGACCGAACATATGGAAGAAAAAGGGTTCGTCGATTACGTGGCGAGAAGCTCCAAGATTTCTGCATTCACAAATCGACTTGAGATTGTGACGGCCAATCGGTGGTATGGCTCGTAGGCCTATCCATTAAGATTATCACGAGTGTCCACGCGGCAATCTTCTGTACTC
Organism: Echinarachnius parma; assembly: GCA_037951105.1. NCBI lineage: Eukaryota > Metazoa > Echinodermata > Echinoidea > Clypeasteroida > Echinarachniidae > Echinarachnius > Echinarachnius parma. Next base: position 113,568 of record JBAMJV010003961.1, on the reverse strand, counting down.
CCTAGTCTAGGGACGTCCGGTAAATCTTGGTTGCATGGTATGGGGTGGACACTTGGTAGTATGTCTTGCTCGGTGACCATGTTAGAGCGATCTCTGATGTACAGTGTGGCGGAAGGCGTTGATTCCATAGTGTTTTCTTCATAGACGGCGAAGGCTCCTTTTTGGCATTTCCGGTTTCTACGGCACAGGTTAAAGTGACACAGGTAAAGTGCCTAACTCCACGAAAATACTTGGAGCTTCCTCGTTTATCTTCTGCCGTGTTGTTTAGCTTATGGTAAGAGAAGAATAAAATAGGGTTCGGTTATTTCAAATGTCCCTTTAGTATGAAGATAATTATCATTGAAAATCATTATTTTAAAAGCGTTAGCTAACGGTTTTGATAAAAAGTACAATTGTCGTCGCTGAACACGTCCTGCGCCAGCGCGTGTGGGAAATTTTCCCGACCCACTGAACTTTGAGCCTATAGCGTGCGCAAATTCCATGAATTCCGTACCGATTGTAGCTGTATACACGGGTGCGGATATCGTCAAGATCAAACGGATGATTATTACTGCAACAAATCTACAACAGACCATCAGTATTCGGTGATAAAATATGGACTCAATATTCATTTTTTCACTAGGTAAACAGTGTTCGTTTTCTTTCAAACTTTCACAAATATTTCAATTCTATTTTACAATGATATTGATATAGGATTGAAGTCTCAAATGTCAGTTTGTGCAATATCTGACACTTTACACGGATCACTTTAAGCAATTTCCGACAATCTGTCCTGGCGGTCAATCGTGGACGCCCAAGAGATTCCCGTGGCTTTAATTGAACCTCCTCTAGATGACGTCTGAAGATTTTACAGACCAAAACCTGCGATGTTCCAACGAACCATAGACCTACCTAACTAGTGGACATTGCTTGTTGACACCCCTTCCTGGTGGAGCACAAGCATCGTTTGGCGTGTAGCCAATACCGTTGGACGAAGTATGGCCTAGAGAGCCACTGTGCCAATTTTGTTTGACAATGTTACAGCCAACTCTGAGAAATGAGCCATAACGATGACTTGTTGGACATACGCTTTGGAGAGGGAAAGGGGCTAATCATCGAAGGTCCTGCCTTTCAAAGCTTAAAACAAAAGGCTAAATTTACTAATGCAAATTCATGCAACCATTTAGTGTACATTGCTAGTTTACATTGCATAATCATTATTTTTAGTATAAAATGATTCATTATGCGCAAAAAACAGGAAAAAGAATGAAGTTGGATCTATACAAACAAATATTCCAACTTTATGAGCAACAGTGTACAAATAAATATATCATGTTGGGGGGGGGGGGGGGGGGGGGTAGTTACTTAAATTTAAGGGATACATTAGATGATGGGGTTCAAAGAAATACTGTTCATGATTGGATTGAAGCTTTACTTCTGGATTGTTGCCCCAGCGCCCTGCCGACTGAGCTGATGCACCCATACATTGTTAGTTAGTTAAAGGGATAGTTGAGTATTGGTCAAACTTAACTTTAGTTACCAAAACCTGCCCCATTACGGAACAAAATAATAGTTATAACTTCATCAAGCTCGAAAAGTATGCACAATTACAAACGACTATAAGTAGAACCCCTGTTATCATTTTAAAAAGAGCCGTTTCAACTCAAAAGGGCGCTCTCTAAAAAAATAATTGGTTTTAGGCATTTTTCATAAAAAATTGTGCATTTAATGTTTTGTTAAAATAATGATTCAATAGAGATATCATCAACAACTTTTTAAAAACCTAGTAAGATTTTTTTCAAAGTAGTCTTAAGCATTTTTTTTAATGTTTCTAAAAAGTCAAAATATCCCCTGGTGAAGAATTGTTGAATAAAAATATATTATGTTAATGGATATTTCAGCCGTTTCTGAACCGATTTTGTTCAAATAAAGTTTATTCTGTCATTAAAATTGTATGTTCTTTCAAATTTGACAGTCAGTTTTTCATTATCTCACAAAAAGATATTTTGTGAAGTGCCCCCCCCCCCGTAAACCAACACTCAATTATCCCTTTAAAGTCCTTCCCGTGCGGCCACACGTCTACTAACTGTAGCGAAATCTACCGAAGGGCCCAATCCTATGGTTACTCGTGTGATTAACCTTCCCTTCTATAAAGTCTGTGGTTTGACCCGGTCTGGGTTCGAACCCGCGGGACCTCCCGTGCATGAGGTGGATACTCTAACCGCTAAGCCACTATGCTCGGTACCCATGCATTGACGATCAACTTATTCGGTTGCTAGATGATATGAACCCGGATAGATTTGTAAGGATAAACAATAAGTTAGGACAGCTGTTCCGCTAAAGCCAAGGTAATTGCAATAGCATTACGATAAGCAAAGCGAAAATGGATTGCATTCAAAACACTGTATGAATAAACTCACATAAGCAAACTAATCTCTTCTAGTCTAACCAATTAAGACAATTAACACGAACATATATCAGCACCTTTTTATCATTTAGTACAACTTCGTATAATTTGTGACCGCTACATAAAAGGGGGCCTCAATGACTAGTGTGAAGGGATCAATTTTATAATTATATTACATTTTTACTTATCAATCAATTCCATGACGTCTATTTACACAACTGTTAAAGGGATAGTTGAGTTTTGGTAAAAAGAGTACCGTTTTGGTCAAACAGAATTTTAGTAACCAAAACGTGCACAATTTCATTATATACAAACTGAAAGTTATAACTCCACCATGCTCAAAAGGAATACAAAATTACAAACTACAAAGTAAAAAGCCTGTTATCATTCAAAATGAGCTTCAAAATGAGAGGACGCTCTCTAAAAACTCACAGGTTTGTTTACATCCGAATTTAAACGGATAATAGAGCTTTGGCTTAGAGGGCGCCTGGAAAATGTATTTGTTTTATATTAAATTCAATATTACAAAGTGCTGAATATGATTAACAAAAAACTTTGTTTGATTAAAAAACAGCTGAAATTTCCATAAATGTTTCCGATTGGAGTAAATGTTTGGCCCCAATATTAATTCGATGATTTAAGAAAATATTTATAAAGCCTTCATAATTATTGTCGCAAATGACACAAAAAGGCTTTTAAAATAGATTAGATCATGATTTGTCTATTCAATATAGGTTTACCAAACATTACATTACCCATTTAAAAAAAGAAATGGTTGAAACTTGTAGGTGTCTAGAGGGCACCCTCGTGTGTTAAAGGCTGTTTTCGGAATGAAACCAGTCCTGTAACTTCGCTATTTATTAATTTTTTTAGATCACCTAATGGGCCTATAATTTAAATATGCCCCTCATATCAGTAACTTTAAGGATTGTTTACTATTAATTCTGCACTTGAAATGTGCATCAGACTAGTTTGGGTTTCACGCACATTCCTTATGAATCTTTAATTCAGAGTTTGAAACGATTTCTTAATAATGATCTGTTCAATAAAATGTACGAGGAACATGAAAAGTAACTTCGCTCTTTCCATATGCAGTGCGACTTGTTGGAGGCAGTAATCCCTACGAGGGAAGAGTAGAAGTCTTTCTAAATCGCCGATGGGGTACGGTGTGTGATGACTACTGGGATTTGAGCGATGCTGATGTCATATGCCGTCAGCTCGGTCTCGGCTCGGCGATATATGCACCTACGCAAGCTAGTTTTGGCCAGGGGTCTGGACCCATCTTACTGGATAATGTAAATTGTTACGGCTTTGAGTCATCATTGACATCCTGCCCTCATCCAGGCGTAGGTACCCACGACTGTCATCATTATGAAGATGCAGGGGTAGTATGCGAGTCAACGCCATGTGAGTAGTATTTGTCAATATACAGGGACCAACGCATATACTTGAATCGATGATAATAATAGCATATAATATGAGTTATTGTTTATTATTTCAGGCGGTTTATAAATCGCATATGATTTGAATAAATTGCCCCTACACGCTAAGTAAAATGGGTCACGTCTACACGTTTTTTTGCCGCACTGGCAGCACCTTTAACGTGTCAATTGATATAAAGGTGCAAATGTGCACTTATAAACGTGATTCCAGTGTAGCAGAAAAATGTGCAAAAGTTACCCATTTTTTTCTGATTGTGTAACATTTGATCATGGATCTGCAGATAAAGACTTCTCATTAGTTATTATTATACAATGGACTTCCATGTACACTTCTCCGAAATAGGCAAACTGAATTGCTATTTTCTTTTTCATTCGATGTTCATATACAGTCTGTGGCACGCCTGCAGACTTAATTAAAGTTGTTGTGTAAAAATGAATTCATTCACACTCAAAATTGAACGAGTTTTACATTATCGAATGCATAATTAATAGTATATTACACATTATAGAAATAGAAAATTACAACAACATTCCTTTTCCCCAATTTAGCATCAGCTTGGTATTGCGATTTTAGAAATGGCGATTGTTCCATAACACAAGTCGACGGTGATAATGGGAATTGGACGATTGAGACCAGTGATAACGGAAATGGTGAGTTTTATTTTTATTACATTATGTATGATACTAATAATAATAATAATACACAACATTTATTAGGCGCTTAAAGGGAGAGATCCTCTTTTGCAAGCCAAAATTCAAAAGTTGCGAGGTTATTGTCTTATATGAAAGGAGATGTCATTTAATAGCATGCCTGAAAAAATTAGGGCTTGAAATCTCTTTTTCGTGGAGTTATAGACCTAAAACTGATTAAACTGAGGGACGTCGGTTTAATTGGTACATACGTATTTTCGGCCGGTGAGTAAGTACGTACACAGATTTCACGGAGTGCCAGATCGGTATGCATGACCCCTACGTGACCCGCACTAGCTACGTGACCCGCGCATAAGTACTAATGTGTGAGCGTTTACCAAGCAAAATACCCAAACATCGCTTAAAGGTATGGTGACAAGAAAACTGCCTCAAAATTGGGTTTTACTGTATCTAAGGTAGATTTTTATGAAGATTACTAATACAAACATATTTTCCTCGTGGGAAAACCCGGTAAAATAAAAAAATCAACTTGTAAATTCACTTTCGGAACCCCCGTAAAAAAACTGAGTCCCGGGCGAACAAAAAATGACGTCATCTTTGTGACGTCACCTGCAGGCAATCGCAGTTTAGCTCGGTCATAGACGTACACGCTGAGTGCAATACTCACGTTGACACAGAGATATTATTTCCATTTGTTTCAATATTTGCAAACATTTGTTCAGGTTTATATCATGGACGATATACACTCAGATGTGTAGCTGCATCCTGCTACAATTCATTTATTAGCAATTCTTAAGCATTTTCAGTAAAAATTCCTCCGCGTTGCGGTCTGCATGTGATGTCATGAATCGGGTGACACGTGCGCACATTCCCGCTCTGCTATAAACTTTTTTTTAGGAGCATGGAACGCCGATGCGCAATAAAGCAAAAAAGTTGCATGAAATTTACCTTTTTTTCCCAACTTAAGGATTTCTTTGAAAAAAAGAGTGTGGTATATCAATAAAGGCACATATTTAAAGCTATAAACCTGAATCAAAGCCGGGATTTCCCCCCTCCTTTAAACTGACTACATGCAATTATATATTCTTTATTTTTGAGATCTTTTTTCCGTGACATACGTTAACAAATGTCGGCTTCACAATACCTTTACGAGAATTAGTACTATATTGTTGTAATATTATGCTAAATCAGTTGAACTCCTTTATTCACCGATATATAGTTTAAATGGAGGGACGCATTCGTTTTTCATTCGTAGAATCCAAATTATAGGGTTGTTCGCTCTGATTTGTTTTTGCGTGTTACATTGATCCCCATCCGTCAACTGAAAGCTGTTCAGACGTCTTGTACAAGTGGACCTGTCCCTTTAATACGGTGGTTTCTAAGCGCACCATTGTCTGTCTACAAATTACCAACCAAAACTTATAATAAACACACAAATAATAAATCCATTCCCTTTTTCATTAAATCATACATAATAATAAAAATGAGATCAAACATAAGATTATACATTCAAGGAATAAAATGATGTGCACCACTTTGACCGACTCACAACTGAGCCCGTGTACAATATCATTCATACATTAAAAAGGTGCGTTTTCAGCAAGGTCTTAATCTGGGTGTTATGAATATGCGCTGGTAACTTGTTCCAGAGGATAGGGGCAATTACAGAAAAAGTTCCATCGCCATATCTTGTAACAGTACGAGGTCCAATGGTTAACTGCAAGGTTGATGATGATCGAAGAGGTCTTGAAGAACTAGAACAACGTAAGGAAATCAAATCTAAAAGATATTTAGGGCTTGACCATGGATAACCTTGTATGTCAAAAGAAGAACTTTACATGTTATACGATGGTGTAACGATTGGTGCCAATGAAGAGAACGCTACTCAAATTTTCCCGAGAGAGTAACAAACCTTGCAGCAGTATTTTGTATTCTTTGAAGTGGAAGTAAGTATGAATGCAGAATGCCAGCAAAAATTACATTACAATCAAGATGGGAGGATACAAAGTCGTGGGTTAATTTTTCAGTTGTGGGTCGGTCAAGTAGTTTCCTAATTTTCCCAATTTTAAAGATTCCAAAAGATGTAGATTTACATATGTTTTTAATATGCTGCTGAAATGTAAGGTTTATATTTTGTCAATGATGACACCAAGGTCTCGTACGTATTCACTACCCTTTGAACAGTGAACCATCTCCAGTAACCAAGGCAGGGAAAGAATCAGTGTTTCTGAATTTGGAAGTAATGTGGATCATTTCAGATTTTCGTGATAATTCGATTACAATTCGATGACAATTAATGCTCTTATTTGTTTGTGAAATTATAAATTGGTATTATGTATTTTATGTGAGACCCAATTATTTTATCATAAAATTATACAATTTCGGGAAAATTAGATATAAATCGTAACTAATGACATACAAATACATTGCGTTTTTAGACAACTTTCATTTTCGCAAGGTATTACTTGTGGTTTTGGTGGTCGAAACACGTGAAATGTGTTTGAACTTGTTTTGTCGTGACATGGAGCCCGGTCCCTACCCCCCTCCCAGGCCCGTAACCAGGGTGCGTTGGCTGCGGACGCACCCTACCCCCCCCCCCCCCCGAATTCAGAAAGTTCAACTTTAAACCGGTCTGGAGTCCACTTTACCCCAAGTCCACTTGCCCCCCCCCCCCCCCCCCCCCCCCACTGCCCCGCTTTACATGACTCTCAACATGCTCAAGCAGTGGTCTCAGACTCTGCCGTGAATCTTTTTGGCAACAGACCCCCCCCCCCCCCCCCCCCCCCCCCCCCCCGCTTACACGACTCTCCGCCAGTGGTCGAAAATTGTTTGCAAGTGGTCTCGGTCCTAAATAACGCACCCTCCCCCGCCCCTTGAAAAATCCTGGCTCCTGCATTGGTGGAATGGCCGATCTCTCTTGCATTAAAGGGTAAAATTACCTGCAATTTTGGTGCATTTCTAAAGAGGAGCGATTACGTAGCGACGGTTATTGATTGACGGTTCAGACGGGTTAATGAATTATTATTTAATAGACGTCCCTTTAATTTGAGCGCAATGCTTTTGTTCTGATATATTTAAAACATATTTTGTTTCCAAAGGCTCCCTTGGACTTGAGTCTAATACCATCCCTGATTCGAGTCTTACTGCTTCTAGCGAGTATGGTGTGTATTACGATTACGGAGCCAGACGGGGCAGGTTGAATACGCTTCCTGACGGTAATGGGAATGGTGGATGGAGCGCCAAGTACAATAACGCAAGTCAATGGATTCAGGTTAGAGACAGAGTTGTTTTACTTTTTAGAAAAAGTTTCAATTCTTTGGGGACGCAAAACAATAATAACAAACACTGATGTACACGAAGCATTAATGCATGTTTTGTTTGTTTGAACCACCCAATATTCATCGTCGGGTGTTTAATTATAGTCAATAAAGCAAGCTTGAGGCATTCTAATATTAAAGAAAAAAAAACATTACAAAACCTGACTAAGTGTAGTGGTCGGGGTTGTTGGTGGATATCTGTTGACGAATCTAGCGATACATGTTTTCTAGATGGAGAACGATTAATAAATGACAACAGCTAAAATGCTGTAGGGCACCAAACATTGACCCCCTTCACTAGCAGTTAGCTGACCGTTACTAAGCTCTTTTCTCTTTTCTAAGTTTATCTGTATAGTTATCACTACTGTTATTATCAATATGATTTGGCATACTTTTCGAAGTAGTTGTAGAAGTAGTTACATTTACGCTAAGTTTGTATTGTTGCTATTGTTACTGCTATTATTGTCACATTAGTTATAGTAATATTTGTATTTGTCTTATTATCTATATTACTGAAAATGAGATGAAAAATCGATTTAATTATGCCATAAATATGAAACATTTGTTTGCCGATATTTATGGAGTTATGATAAAGATGTCTCATATGATCGAATATGAAATAATACAGGTTGATCTGGGCAGTATTTACCGAGTCGTTGCCGTGGCAACACAAGGGAGTCATTATTCGGACGATGGGTATGCTGAATGGGTGACGAGCTACAAGGTCGCCTACAGCTCGGACGGTGTGACCTTTGACAATGTTGCTGATAATTCTGGATCTGATTTGGTGAGTTGTTCATTCTAATCACTGAGATCAATCCATTTCATTTTGATTCTTCCCCTTCCCAAGCATTTGGCACAATTTATCCAAATAACCCTGTCCGATAAGAGTTATTTACAAATATCCTACTTGATTGAAGCGTTTATCATTATTACTTTGATTTGAATTGGAAGGAATACGCGGTAATACAATTTGATGGTGGAATGAACGGTGTGAATCTACATATATTTTAGTATTTTTATAAAGCTATCGAAAGTGCATTAAGTACAATGTGTGAAAGTCAAACAGAAGATATGGTTACATCTGTTTTTGTGAGTTCTTTGGTCATGTTGGTGATGTACATTAATTCTCTCCTTTACCTTGTTTACCAAGGTCTTCGATGCCAATTCTGATCGAGACACAGTGGTGACCAACACCCTCCCAGTCCCGCTAGAGTGCCGGTATGTGCGTCTTCTGCCCGTTACCTGGCGTAGAAATATCAGCTTGAGAATGGAGCTTTACGGGACCCAGATTGTACAAGGTATACACTGTTTTTAAAACATTACATAATAACATATTTTCTTTGATGAACTTTAAGGGCCTCACAGCGAATAGCAAGTAGAAGTCTGGACATATTTAGTAGCCTATGACAATTGTTGGAATGACAGTCCCTTTTTTGGAAACCTTTCTGCATAATCTTCATTACTCGAGGATTATTTTCTGCTGGTTGGCAAACATATATAAATCAAAGTAATTATGAATTGTAATTTATAGATTGTTAGCAATGGAAGCCATAGCATGCTCATAAGCGAAAGCAAAATCATCCTGCACTTATTTCACACAGAATTAGAACAGGAAGACACAATTGTTTAGCTGGTGAACGAACCAGAACTCAGAGTTAAAGGGGTAGTACAGTTTTGGTAAGGCTGAACTTTAGTAACCAAACCTGGACAGTAACATTATAAACTAATAGTTATCCACCATGCTCGAAAGGTATACAAAATTACAAACGACTAAGTAAAAAGCCTGTTATCGTTCAAAAAGAGCCATTAAAACACAAGAGGGCGCTTTCTAAAAAGGCATTGGTTTCAACCATTTTCATGATACCAAATTATGCATGTGATGTTTTATTGAAATAATGATTAAATAGAGAGATCATCAGCAACTATTTTAAAAAACGCTTTTGAAAATCTTTGAAAAAGTGCTAGCATTTTTTTAATTTTTTGAAAAAATCGTCTAATTATTTGGGCCCCAAATAATTATAAGATCAGATATATTTGATTGATATTTCAGCCGTTTCTGCACCGATATTGACCAAATAAAGTTTATTCTGCCATTAAAATTGCATGTTCTCTCAAATTCGACAGTCAGTTTTTCATTACCTCACGAAAAAATTGTGAGGTGCAGCGCCCTCTCTACCAAAACTAAACTACCCCTTTAAACACGTATAGTCCCTGGCTCCTACATATGACGTGCGGACCGTGTCATAAACCATCGATGTTCGAAGTTCATCGAAGACGAAGTTTGTGTGTGCTGCGTTGTATTTATAGATGGGCAGTTAAAGGGTACCACCACCCAAAAATAATATTCTTATGAAAGGAAGGTAACATCTTTAGTATTCCATTCCATCAACAAGTTCACCAAAATATGTTTCCAGAAAAAATATATAATTGGAAAACGCATCACCACTCTAAAGCATGCGTTCATGCGGTCTAAATTGCGAAGACTAATGTGTGCAGAGCGAACGAATCGCCCGGGAATCTATTGTCTACAAACGTACGCGTGAATAGCATTGGCGCACTCGCAAATGGTTGGCCCGTATGGAACCAGGAAATAGTAGTGGTTCCGTAAGTGGTGGAAATTAATTGCTTTGTTTATGAATTGCACAACCCTTTGCAAAATGTTGGGTATCAATTTTATCACAAAACGGTACCAAAACATATAATAATGTGTTGTTCTTTGCCTGGTGGTCCCCTTGCGAGGAGTCATTGATCCCAAACATTTCACGTGCATTATTAAGGAAATAATTGATGATTTTGAGTGCGATAGGGTATGTCTATTTGCACGAACCGTGCAGCTCCGTCAGTACTATTGAACGAGCTACGAAGTAGCGAGTTCAATAATACTGACGGAGCTGCACGGTGAGTGCAAATAGACTGCCCTCGCACAAAAAATCATTAATTATTTTCTTTATATAACAACTATACTTTTGACACAAAATATGTTCTTACCTTTATAATCCCAGGAAAAACGATGCCGTTCCAACATGTCTATGAAGCTCTATCTAGTTCCAAAAGAACTCTTTTTTGTGTACAATGTCCCGTCATCCTTTCTCAAACCAGCATAAAAGCGACTCAACAACTTGTCTAGTTCATCCGCTTTGCCTTTGAAATGATCAACATCCTCAAGAGAGTTTAGCCCAACACATTTTGCAAAAGCTTCAAGACGATTCACTGCATATTTAGTTAACTTTTTGGTATTTACAGAGTCACAATCAAAACAAATTTCTAGTTCGACTTCAGTTAATAACACAAAAATCGCCATCGTAAAATGGTACATGTTCCATCACAATAAACAATGTCAATAATGTTATCCAGATAAATAATCCAAATAAGGTGCGAGTCAATATTTTAATCCAGATGAATAATCCAAGTGAAATACTCAAATACGTACTTGAGTTCAAAGCTAGTGCGATAACTAGTAGAACGCTTAAAAACGCGACCCGGTCTTTGTAATGTACGTACGTACACGGGTGAACCTGACGCTTCGACGCGACGTGTACAACTTAACCTTTATGAACGTCTTAGCTTAACGACCAGACAGCTTGTGCGCGCTTAGCGCGCTTGTTGTCCAAGCAACAGAGTAAACAAACGAACCATCCTCGCGCTACGCAGTATAAACAAACAACGATTAAAGCGCGCTTATAAAAATGCAGCAAAGCTCGCTGCATGCATGTCCACACGACGCGTAATGTACGTTTAATAACGTGTAGGGTGTACCGCCGGTACATCACTCCTTTAATTGATGACGTCAGCCGTGCAATAGTCGACTAATGCACGGCTGGCGTCAATTACCGAGTGCAGATAGATCATTTTTTCTGAATATCATGTGACCTGAATTCAGCCAATCACAACACGAGAACATTCTAAGGCGTTATATAATTGTGTATGTCCTGTGTATAGATCGACACACATTAATAATAATAATGATAATAATATGACGAATTTATATAGCGCTTAATGCAAACAAGCAGTCATCGAGCCCAATCATTTTCACGTGCAGTATTTGTGTGTGTGTCGTGTGCATAGATCGACAAGCACTAATGCGCAGTGTTGTAGAACAACCTTCGTTTCTTCTTTGCTGACCAATCAGAGAGCTCGATTTCTGGTCGATATACCACACTTTTCTGTCTTCAAAGAATCATAGTAAAGCATGCAATAGACCGCTTCTGTAATGTATGCAAATATTATGCGTATGACGTCAGACTCCCCGTTGGCAAGCTTAAAGGGGACCACCAGGCAAAGGACAACACATTATTATATGTTCTTGTACCGTTTTGTGATATCAAATAGATACCCAACATTTGTTGTGTAATTCATAAACAAAGCAATTAATTTCCACCACTTACGGAACCACTGCTATTTCCTGGTTCCATACGGGCCAAGCATTTGCGAGTGCGCCAATGCTTTCACGCGTACGTCAATAGATTCCCGGATGATTCATTCGCTCTGCACAGTGCGCTCTGGCTCTGCACGCATATAGTCTACGCAATTCAGACCGCATGAACGCATGGTTGAGAATGGTGATGCGTTTTCCAATGATATATTTTTTTCTGAAAACATATTTTTGTGAACTTGTTGAAAGAATGGAATACTAAAGATGGTACCTTTCTATAATAAGAATATTATTTTTGGGTGGTGGTACCCTTTAACAATAGTAACTATGTCCGGCAAGCTCCGGCAAACTTAGCTTGCCGGACCTAGTTACTATTGTTAAGCTTGCCAACGGAGAGTCTTCCGTCATACGCATATTATTTGCATACATTACAGAAGCGGTCTATTCCAGCTCCCTGGTTTTGCAGAGAGACGCGGCGAAAGTGAGAGAGAGAGAGAGAGAGAGAGAGAGAGAGAGAGAGAGAGAGAGAGGGGGAGATATGGGTGAGGAGGGGTGGGGGTTTCGGGATTAGATTTGTGTGCATATGGATAGTTCTATTTTGTGGAGAGAATGAACAACATGTCATCGCTTATAACAGGTGTCTAGTATGACACCCTGTGAAGTGCTCAAAATCGTATAATTTGGGGAATGCGTTAAAGGGAGTGATCCACTTTACCAAAATTCTTCAAATTTGGTACAAATCTGTACGATACTAATATTATGATGTGCATGAAATTTCATAGCTGTAAGTGCCATTATTCATCTGTAAACTAAGAAAAACTAACCTCCTGTTTTCTCCCCTCCGAGCAAAAGTTTCCTTTGCGAACGCTCGGTCGGCGAGCGAATTGTATTTGAAAGCACGCCATCTACTGAAATGCTAAGGCAATGAATGAATGTATCTTGACCTTTGATCTCGCCTCGCGCGAGCTATTTCTGTCCGTCGATTCGGTTGGTATGATACAGAGGTCAGTGGTATGATATGGTGCGCCGTGTCAAAGACACTACAATTTGGCCGTGTTACCGTGTGTGTGTGTGTGTGTTTGTGTAGTAGTAGTGCACACGTCGTATAATGTGTGCATGACTGGGTACCGCCGGTACGGTAACGGTAGGTAGCTAGCTAGCTCTGCGCTGCAGTCCCAGCTTTATACCGCGACGAAATCCAGTAACTACGTTGGCTAATTTGCATAAAGTAAACCAAATCTGCCGTACTATGCGAAAGAAATTAAAAAAATTTACAACCCAATATGTTGAAAATTATAGATATTTACTCCTCAAAAATGTAATGATAATCATAAGTATGGATTGATGATTTCATAGATGTATTCAAAATTAGAATTTGATCACGAAAAATGTGAAATTTTGCTAATAAACGACACAATAAAAAACGACAAAAATTCGCTACAGAATTTCCTCAAAATGCATACTTTTCAATAGAGACTCCGCAAAAACATGATAATTTTTCGAATCTGCATATATTCCTCTATCTACTTACGAAATTTCAAGAAACAATTCCCCCGCCCATGGATGTCAGAAAAAATAGATGACCATGTCAAAACCAAACTGTCCGTCAAGTTGTCACGATCATATACAATCATCATTGTCACGTATACCATCACGATCATCACCATGATTATCAACATTATCATCACCATCATTATCATCAACATCATCATCACCACCGCATCGCCACGATCACGTCATCGTTGTCACGATCATAACATCATCATTGTTATAATATTGTTATCATCATCACCATGATTATCAACACCATCGACACCACATCATCATGATCATAACATGCATTGTCACGATCACGTCATTGTTGTAGCGATCATAACATCATCATCACCATCATTATCATCAACATCATCATCACCACCGCATCGCCACGATCACGTCATCGTTGTCACGATCATATAAAATCATCATTGTCACTTATATACCATCACGATCATCACCATGATTATCAACATTATCATCACCATCAACATCATCGCCATGCATTGTCACGATCACGTCATTGTTGTAGCGATCATAACATCATCATCACCATCATTATCATCAACATCATCATTACCACCACATCGCCACGATCACGTCATCGTTGTCACGATCATAACATCATCATTGTCATAATATCGTCATCATCATCACCATGATTATCAACACCATCGACACCACATCATCATGATCATTGTTACGAATATCATCACGATCGTCATGTCATCATCACCATCATTATCAACATTATCATCATCACCACCGCATTGCCACCGCATCGCCACGATCACGTTATTTGTGTCTCATATACATCATCATTGTCGCGAATATTATCATGATTGTCACGTCATCTTCATCATTATCATCAACATCATCATCACCACCGCATCGCCACGATCACGTCATCGTTGTCACGATCATATAAAATCATCATTGTCACTTATATACCATCACGATCATCACCATGATTATCAACATTATCATCACCATCAACATCATCGCCATGCATTGTCACGATCACGTCATTGTTGTAGCGATCATAACATCATCATCACCATCATTATCATCAACATCATCATCACCACCGCATCGCCACGATCACGTCATCGTTGTCACGATCATAACATCATCATTGTCATAATATCGTCATCATCATCACCATGATTATCAACACCATCGACACCACATCATCATGATCATAACATCATTGTTACGAATATCATCACGATCGTCATGTCATCATCACCATCATTATCAACATTATCATCAACATCATCACCATCGACATCATCACCACCGCATTGCCACCGCATCTCCACGATCACGTTATTTGTGTCTCATATACATCATCATTGTCGCGAATATTATCATGATTGTCACGTCATCGTCATCATTATCATCACTATCAACATCTTCATCAGCATCGACATCATCGCCACCACATCGTCACGATCATAACATCATTGTCACAATGTTTCTACAATTACGTCGTTGTCACGATCATAATACATCATCATTGTCACGAATATCGCCATGATCATCACGTCATCGTCATCATTATCAGCACTATCAACATCTTCATCACCATCGACATCATCGCCACCGCATCGTCACGATCATAACATCATCATTGTCACAAATATCATCATGATCATCACCATCACCAACATTATCATCAACATCATCATCACCATCGACATCATTGCATCGTCACGATCACGCCATTGTTGTAGCGATCATAACACCATTGTCACGAATTTCATCACCATCATTATCACCTCATCACCACAATCACGTCATTGTCACAATCATCTTCAGGATTGTCATCACAACCATCACTGATTCAGCAAAGTCATTGTAATGATCACTTCAAAATCACAATAAATCCTATTATCAGTACATGTACTTAGAAAAATGTTATTTTCACACAATCAACTTACTTTCTTTTAAGCTTGACGTTTCAAACATCTTCGTTTGTCTTCATCAGAATGTCTGACCGCTAGATGGCGCGGTCAGACACTGGTAAATTGATTGTGTGAAAATAAAAATGTTCTAAGTAACAATTTCACAATCAGGTGAATCTTATCAATATTTCAACAAAATTAATCAAAGGTTTGAACAAAATGTTGTAAATATAATATATGTTTGTTATTTTATAATAATCACATGCCAATCAAAATCAGAAAACAATCATGATATGACCATGTATAATACTATAACAAATCAATTGAAATTAAACAAAATTTCTCAATTCAATCCCCATTCTCTTAGAAAGCATGTGCCATGTTCAACAGCTATTATTTCACGTTATGAAAATATGTATCAGTCAATTTTCTTTTAAATTCCTTGAATCGTCTGCTCTGCTTTTTGCTACAATTACTACAAGAGGTACATGGTACATCTAACCCTAGGCACATCTACTTAGTAGGAGGTCCAGAGGTGATGGGATGTGACGATGAACAGCGCTGCATCCAACAAGGCCAAGGGCGCAATTCGTGGGAGTTCATCGACATTGTACATCGACATCGACGATGTAGCACGGTAGCAAGGACATTCTGCACCGGTATCCGAACTCGAATACTGTAAAAACAAGAAGATATCAATTGGCAACATACAAAAATTGGATTCATATCAATGAATCATTGCATGCAAATTATACAATAACAACATCAACACGATAAAGACAGGCGATTGTAGATAGTGACAGAGTCAGATGAGTTATCAGATATGAAGGGAGAATATAGCCAAAATGGTTAAGCATAGATCGACATCCTTTCTGAGAATCTATGAAGTTTTTTCTCAACAATTATTGAATCATCACCAGACACTGCACCAGCGACCCATCATCATACATCATTATTCACTCGCAGCTCAGCCACGCCCACGGTCACACTCACAGTCACAGCACATAAATCGTTTCAATTCTTCCCATGTCGTGATCGTTATACTTCCGCAAAACTGCTTTAGAGATGTATATTTTCCACACTTAACTACCAAAGATTCATCTGAAATGTGTGACAATAATTTTCTTCTCCCATTAACTATGTTTCATCACGTGATTAACTTTTGACCAATCATAGAGCAAGATTCTTAGTAGGGACAAAGAAGACAAAGTTGAAGGAGGAGAAGAAGAACAAAAAAATAATAGAGGTTCAAGGTAATCCTTATAAATACTTAGAGAACTATACAAATGTTGAAATAAAGAATCAAGCTTTTTTGTTGAGATTGAACTCAATGCATGGTTGATTGGTTGGTTTGGTAACAAATGGCTAACATGTAGACTATAATAGAAATTACAATTGCGAATCTTACCTTGCATCAGCAGGAGTGGAGATCTTAGGAGGTTGGAATCCGCTGGTACTTGGTCTGAAATAATAAATAAGAACCAACAAATTATTAAATGACATTTGAATCTAATGCAGTCAGCCTCACGCACAACGCCCAAATATAGTTGTTATAATATAGTATGGTCAGGACTCCACACTCACATTTTTAGTCAGTGGCCCAGATTACCAGTGAAATAGTTTCTTCTCATATTCTGGTGGACCGAACAAAAATTTACTGGCCCCAAAATTATATTTTATGAGTAAGCTTTTTACTAAATTCAAAATATCACTCGTTCCTAATCAAACATGTGATTACAGATGAAGCACGACACAATAGAAACAAGATTGTTTTCATTATGTAAATGTCAGGTTGAAAATCTGCTTGCCCGATCGGGCCACCAAAAAATTACTTTTACATTTTGCTGGCCCCAGTAAAAAAAAATAAGTTAGTATGGGGATTTGTGTACTCTTTTCTGGATGATTCAACATCTTCACTCTTCTAAAGATTAATACCTCAATACATAGAGACACTTAACAATTGCAAACAGTTGTAAATGTAGCAATTGATTCCAACTTTAAAGACAATAATTGCCCTTGGGGCTTGGGCCAATAAGATTTGTGCATTTGGGTGCATTCATTATAACTTTACGATTGATTGCTAGTTTTTAAATGCAACAGGCTTCCTTGTCCATGGTTTACAAATAATTATACCACATCATTTGTTTTTGGCATGATAATAAAACAAGGCTTTTGAGAATTTGAGGGACCTCATGAGAGATGTTTATTTTTCACTCATAAAACAACTGTATGAGATCATGTAATTGATTTAAACACATGGTTGGCAAGATGAAATTGAGTCAATGTCTTACAAACTATCATGGAGAAGCTTTGGTTACATTAGTGGTATGGTCTATATAAATTAATTTCAAATTTTACCTTGCATCAAAGCTTGATCCTGCTTGTGGGTGCTGTAGGCCAGAGCCGCCAGATGCACTAGTACTCGGTCTAGAATTAGGAAAGAAAGACATGGACATGCGCTTGATATGGAGTGAAACTTAGGTACCACAACAAGACTTAGTATAAGAAAAATGTTTGTACCCCTGGCCCTAGGGGTACGTCTTGTGAATGAAAAGAGTACCCTGGCTAGCTACAGGCATAGCTCCTCTTTAAGTCCTGCTAACATTGATTTTACCAGCAGCGAAGTACGAAAAGTTTGGGGCCGCGAATCATAAAAAGAATGATTATAAATGTTGACCAAAATATTACAACAGACCATCGAGGGATAAGTGAATAGTACAGTGAGTAGTACGAGCCAATTGATTTCAAACAAGAATGTGATGCAAACAAGAATTAAAAAACTCACTGACACTGGTACATCAGCAGTAGAGTGCCTAGCCCTAGGGCTAGACTAGTCTATAGTGGTAAACAAACCAAACAGACTACCACACTTACGAACTTAGTTCTAGTCACACAAGGGAGCAGAGCTATGCTGCCCTGTAAGGGAACAATGTGGGCCAGTACAGAAAAAGTTTGTCAAACTTTCACACAAAATTCTGAACTTAAATTCAGCAAAATCAATCATAACTGGCACTAAAATTGTTGATACAAGTATTATTTGAACTTACCAAAATGGTCCAAATTATTCTTCAAATGTCGAAGAGAAGTGAAAATCTGCAGTTTTGGAATATACATCATTCATAATCCTTGTCCTTGTCCTTGACCTTGGCTTGGCTTGGCTTGGCTTTACTTTTAGTTTTAGTTATTTTATTTTTAGTAAACAAATATTCAAACTCAAAGGAAAGAAACATTACGTTACGATTTCAATTCACTAGAGTTCAATAGAATAATAATAGTTTATAAAGAAAATACAGGCATAAATAATCACTCACCCTGCGATGTTTATAGCTTCACATTCAGTAGACGCGACCTGGTCATGGGCTGTCTGCACCGTCTGAGCATCCTCCACCAGAACCCTGGCAAGCTCATGAACCGTAACTCCCCGCAAGTTCGCACCACCTTTCGTACACGTCCAAGTCAACGTTTATTCTCCTCACGTTCAGACGATAGTCGATACGTCTCGTCCCTCGTCAGCCTTGCTCTCTTTTTCGTACTAACAGCAGGTCTCCCACGGCCACGGCCACGCTTCCGTTCCTCTCCTCTCTCTCCTGATCCTCCTCCATTTCAAGGCTTCAATCGTAAATTTAGCGTCTTGTATCCGTGATATCGTGAATGCATCTATTGTAACGTACGTAATGCATTGCGCTATGCATGCTAGCTATATACTGCGCGTACGTTATTTATATACTTCTTCTATGGTACGTTACCGCACGTACGCGCGCGCGGTCGGTACATAAGATCCAGCTGCCAGATTAGCTACTCGCCCGGCCGCGCGCCCGGCCGGCTCCGGCTGCGCTGGCCTGTACTAGTAGCCTACCGGAGAACGTCGAACCCGGGCAATTTTTACTATGATTATCTCCGCACTAAAACTGTCGCATCGCATGAATACCAAATACACTATCCAACAGCGAACGTAACGGGCGCTAGACAGATTATTGTGAGATTGGTTAGTAAATCGACGTCCCTCATTTTATTAATCTATAGCTAAAAAAATAAATCATAAAATCAATAACTCCGCCAAAATACATTGTCAAGTCATAATCTTTTCAGAATAAATTCTAAAAATCATGATCTATAATATTTGAGGTTAATATGGCAACTTATATTTTTTGGCTTGCAAAAGTGGATCACTCCCTTTAAAGGCCAATACCAGTTTTGGGAAACGCCCCCCTCTCAACAAATGAAATGGACGCTCTTATTACCAATCATGTGAAAGAATATGTTTTTACTAATACGGGATGATACAAATTTGGCCTGAAAACCGCCTACTAATTGATATATTTGGTAAATTATAAACTCTATTCAAATTCGTCCTATGTATTTGCACTGTAATGTTCTGTTTTATATTGTCTTGGTGTAATTGTAAATTGTAACATTAATCATTTAGGGGGTAACATACACATGTATACACACGAAAACAAACTCAAACACACAAAACATACGCACACACTCACGCACACACATGCACACCAACACGCACACAAGCACGTTTACAACAAATTGCATTAAATTCTTTTTCAAGACATACATAGAAATAATATAAAACAATATTAAATATTATGTACACACACACACACACACACACACACACACACGCACACACACACACACACACACACACACACACACACACACACGCACACACACACACACACACACATACACTCACTTACCCTTATAACCACCTATACCATGTACATAGTCATGACATAGACAGGCATATAAGGCTATACCATGTGACGAATTTGAATGACAAAATCACGAAATTGGTTGAACAAAGACGGATTTGATCTTAACATTCACCACTCGCTCAGCGGCGGAGACGGATTTTGAATGCGAAGTGTTTGAAATTGATTGACAAATGACGAATTAGATTGATCATTGACGAAATTGAAGTTGGGATTTACGGTCTGTTGGTTTCTCGGGACGAAATTGAACTACAAATTAATGAAATTGAATGACAAAAGTGTTAAAATGAATAGAAAACCTATACTAATCAATTAGTTTGACTAATAAAGTTATTTCCCACTACTGGCATTTACAGTATAGCAAGCTGTTTAGGGAGAATTACACCATGGAAGTAGGAGTTTAACAAACTCCTACTTCCATGGCTAAACCACATAATTCACAAATACCACACAGTGGACTATCGAATCCATGTGTGAACACATCTCCCGATTTGTTTTCCCTCACGTGTAGTATATCATACATTGTGTGCCTTTAACCCTAATAAGGCCGGGGGGGGGGGGGGGGGGCATAATGCCCCCCCCCCCCCCCCTCTCTGCGATGTTTTGTATTGCTCCAAAATGCGGTAAGATGACGCACAGCTGCTTGGTGACTTTTGAAAATCGGACATACATTTGTGTACAAAACATAAGGAAATATCAGTTTTCGTAAAAGGAGGTAAGTATATCAGTGGTTTTTTGGTCTTGTTTACATTTTATATGTTTGTTTTAGGGTTCAAAATAGTTGAATTATAGTTAGAAATAAAATAAACAACAAAAACAATAAAATACATAAGTAAAAAAAACAATGAAATGCATACGAAATTATAAAAAACAATAGAAAACATAAGGAAGAACCTGGCTCTTCCAAATTTGTTGTCGTATTATTATTCCAAATGCTCTAAAGAATATATGTAGTGAAAACCAGAGTTTAACTATGAAGAATATATGATTTATGGGTAAAAATATGAATTGTATTACCTTATTTGCATAAATTACCATAAATATGCAAATTAATGAATTAAAAAAATCTTAAGGATCTTAAGGGGGGGGGGGGGGGGGGGCCATAATGGCCCCCCCGGCCGTAGGAAGACCTCAAATAGCCCGGCCTTTTTAGGGTTAAGGGGAGTCAATCCTCCTGTCCCTCCACTTTGCCCCGCTCCCTCTCTATCTATATATGCGTGTTTTTTCTCCTTTCAATCGACCGTTTTTCTCTCTCTCTCTCTGTTTGTTTCACCCCACCAAGCACTAGTTCAGAGTGGTATTACGCGATATAGTAGTGGGGGAAAAGTGTAAACATAGTCCAGAACTTAGACCCCGTTTACAGTGCAGGGTTAAATTGCGGTACTCGGCCCCCCCAATTTTGTGCGTTTACAGTGGCGGGCTCGGCCCGGCCGCCCTTTCAATATTTTGTCGTAGTGGCGCTCTGCATGTAAACAAACGATTATTTGGGGGGCGCGCCGGGGTCACAGAACAAAGGCGCGTTATTTGCAATGAATTGTTTTCCCAATTTGGTACCGCATTTGGCCCTGCGTGCGTTTACAGTGAGAAAAAGCGGGGCCGAGCCGCGGCTCGGCCGCGGCCGAGACAACCTCCAGAGCGGGGCCAAATGCGCGGCCACTTTTGGCCCCGCATTTGGCCTTTTGAGCGTTTACAGTGAAAAAAAGGCCGGCCCGGCTCGGCCCGGCCTTTTTTTCACTGTAAACGGGGTCCTAGACTAGTGTAGTACCCGCCATCGGACCGTATCCAACCAGAAATTGAGATCTCTGATTGGTCAATAAAGAAGAAACGCTGCATTCAACCACATGCAAACAAGTACAAAAAGTGCGTAGAGGGGGGAAGGGGTTAATTTCGGAAAAACAAATGTAGCGTACGTACTTTGTAGATGGCCCCTTATGATGCGTTTTATTGAGTTTGTTGTGTGCTATTTTTAAATACAAGATGATCAAATATGGCATGAGCTGAACCGGGCCAACCCAATGACACGCCTAAAGGGCAATGAAACTATGGCTTTCGGCTATTATTATCGTTTAGAGGGTGAACAGACATTTTATTTGATACATAACTTGGCAATTTTGGGCTCCTGGATCCCATGAAATCCTTACGTGAACATACCCACATTTTACTAATTCTTACGGCGGCAAAAGGTGATGGGAGCGGCCATGTTCTTGTAATTGCCCGACATGCTTTGCAAACTATGACGAGTGTGCTACGGGCCGAACAAAAAGCTTTTCACTGATTTACGGACTCGTCAAAGCATCTACAAGTATTCAGACAATGGTTTCAATAGTGCTTTTGAAATGCATTAGTGCATATCACTGACCATAAGTCCGCACACACCTAATAATGGCGGCCTCCAGTGTTCGCATGAATAGTGGTAAACCCGATAGAGTTTTCACATATTTCTCCCAAAGCGGAAATCTGAGTCGGAGTTATGTTATATATAATAAAAAGGCATATTACGAGATATCAAGTAGGATAAACTCTATTCTTGAGTTGCATTGCCCTTTAACGCACCTAACTCGAATATTCTCCCTGCCATGTTCACGATCGCGCTTCACGCAGTGACAAAAACTGGGCAGATTGTTACTTGCTAGCAATTTAGAGGTACAACAGAGCAAAGAGCTATTATATAGATGGAGTCACAACAGATTCAAATCTTTTACTAGATGTTCGATGCCGCCACTGTAAACTATGCAGTGAATGTGCTCATTTGAATGGGACCTGAACTTAACTTGCAGGTGGAAACACAAAGACGTTTCGGTTGATTACATACGCATTGGCACATTTCAAAGAGAGTTGTGCTTTGTTATTATAATAACTTTTCGCAAACCCGAACTCAACTAATTCGAGTACTTCTTTATTATAGATAGCAAATGCGCGCGAAATAAAAAAATGTGTGGACATTGAAATATTCATGATGAAAATTAACGTAGTTGGCATGCGTTGGCACTATTGCGACGTATCTTATCAATTAGAGTGATATCTCAAGATTATTTGGTGTTGATGTCAATTTGTCGAAAATGATCGAAAGTGGATAAACAATGCTTCAAAGAATCATATTAATTCAAGATATATCTGGATTTTTTCTCAATTCATGTAGGAAATTATTACAATTACATCTCTATTTGACGACGCGTTCATCAAGTCTACTACTAATCATGCAATAGTCACAAATAAATGAAAATTCGTTGAATTATCATGAAATTAAAAAATCGTCAGGAATTAATTAGCAAGTCGTCGGTTTCACTCGGCGGCATCGAAGATCGAACTTCAAATAAACCGCAAAGCCCCACTTCTCCTTTTGTTCGCCTTTAGAATAAAGACAGGGATTAGTGACAGTTGTGACTCCATCGATGGTAACTCCTTGAACAGAGTACCTCTAAATTGTTGGTCCAGTTGTCGCTAAAATTTGTCCTATCTGGCTTTGGTGAATAAGAACAATTTAGCTGGGTGTTAGGTCGTCATTCAACTTCACGCCTTTGTTGTAAGTCCAACAAAGCTGTATACAGAAGGTCCCGCATAAATAGGTTTCAATGCATTTAGTCGGCACCACAGATCTTGTAATTGTTCGCATTTCGACTAACAATGTCGTGGAATACCAAATGCTTGTGGAATTTAGACAGATGGGTTGTCATGCTAGGCCAGGCCTTGATTACGATAGCGAATTTAGCCTATCGGCTTTTTGTGAATACCAGCTAAGTCTAGCGGGCATCGAAATTGTAATTTGATCAACCAACTAGCTTATCGGGGTTTATGAATATGGGCACTGGTGAATCTGTCCGTACAGCTTCACAGTTCAGAGTGGTATTACGCGATATAGTAATGGGGGAAAGGTGTAAACATAGTCCAGGGCCCAGGGGCCCGATTACGGAACAGCGACATTTACCATGGTAATTAGCATCATTGGCTCTAACTCATCGATGTCAATATGCTAGAATAGTATGAAACTCAAAAGAACGTATAGCAGATCCCACATACTTAATTCCCTTACTCATTCAATCATAAAGGCTTGCACAAGCATATTTAGAGATCAGTGGAACTAGGGCTGGTCCTGGTCATGATCGTGCTCTCGGCCACTGAACCTAGACTAGTGTAGTACCCGCCATCGGACCGGATCCAACCAGAAATTGAGCTCTCTGATTGGTCAATAAAGAAGAAATGAAGGTTATTCTACCACATTGTGTTAGCCTGTATTATTGCATTATATTTTAAAGAAAATATTTGTTCCCTTTAAATGGAAAGTACAGTTTTGGTTCAGAGGGCGCTTCAAAATATTTTGTTTGGCGAGGTAATGAAAAACTATGTGTAATAGTTGACAAAGTACACAACTTTAAACATGGAATAAACTATGTTTGATCAAAATGAGTTCAGAAACAGCTGACATACCCTTAAATACGATCTGGATGGCGCCCTCTTGTGTTAATGGCTGTTTAAAAAAAATGAAATCAGCCCTGTATTTAGACGTTTATATGTTTTTCTACCATTATCTTCATCATTAGCATTTTTAGGAAAACTTCATATAAGGTTTCATTATCAAAATTACGTTTGACTAGAACTGTGCTATCCCTTTAACCCCCCTCTTTTTTAGAACACTATTACGCATCATTTAACATGGACTCTCTTCAACATTCTGAGGTCAACTTTACTCTGCCAACATTTAATTCAAGTGTGGGAAGGCTGTCTTTCCGGTACTTGACAGATAATGGTCAACTCGCAGTTACAGGTTGTTCAAATGACCAACCAGCATCTAACAAACATATGCACCTTGATACAAACGGCAACGTGGGGAAATTTGCTGTAAATATCATATGCACATCCACCGTGCAGGTACGTAGGATGAATTACAAATTATGGCATGGCGACGTTTGGGGTTTTTGTGTTTGCACAAATTTCCTAAAATACGCATGAATATTCCTGGCAATTGAACTTGCAAGTAGGAAACTACTATATTGAACTTTTATGAAGGGGGTTTCAAGACGGATTGAGTGATAAATCAGTTTTATTTCATGAAAGTGAGTGATAATTTTGAGAAAAAAATAGAAAGCCCATATTACCCTTTCGGGTATATCGTTAACATTTGAATTCCGCAAGTTTTTTTAATATAAGAATTGTGTCTGTTCCTTCGATCAAATTATACAACTTGCCACAAGACCCTTATAACGTCGTCAGATGTAAAGCTAAGGAAATTGAAACATTTTCTTTTTTAAATTGGTCGATACAGTGTCGAAATGAGGTTTCTGTTATCAAAGTTACAAGTTATTATATTACCGGTAAGCGGATGTGAAGGGGAATTCAGAAGTATACAAATCCGGAAAATATGATATTGCGATATACTATCAAGCTTTTGTCATGCTAGGTCACATATTTGTATGATGGTATATGATGAAAGACCTTACTATACGAGTGAATTATGATATGTTAGTACATGTACTCCTTTACCGGGGAATTTGTAACATTTTCATAAATTATTTTGGGAAAAATGAGCGTGGAGTTAAAGCATCCACATGAACACATTTACATGTTCTGGTGACTGAGCAGTCCGAAACAATTTTCTGATGATTCCGGCAACCTTTGTTCGAATGAGGAAAATTATCGTTCATTAACCTTGAACTTTTGCAGATATCTATGGTGGCTGTGCAGGATAGTGGTCATACTCCCAATGTAAGAGTAGGCGCCATTCAAGTGTCTATTGGAGGTTTGTTAAAAATTTGATATCAGTCAATTGAAGATTTATATTACATTTATTAAATTTAAAACATTTTCATGAATGAAATGAATGAGGATGCGTGTTGTGTGAAATGATAATCCATGTGCAGTATTTGATGAGACACATGATTATTTGGGTGCGGTTCGTTATTCCGAAGGTTCGTTATTCCGAAGGTTCGCTATTCCTAAAATGAAATCGGGTTCGTTAATCCGAAAATGAATTTGGGTTTGTTATAATGCTATAATTTCATATAAAGAGATAAAATAAACTTAAATGTTTGATTGGTCTGGCCAAGGGAGGGAAAGGGGGAGGGCTATGCTTAATGCAGGCTGTAAATTAAATAAACAAAACACAAACTATAGTATTATAACAAGCCCGATTTAATTTTCGGAATAACGAACCCGATTTTATTTTCGGATCAACGAACCTTCGGAATAACGAACATTCGGAATAACGAACCTTCGGAATAACGAACCCGATTTCATTTTCGGATCAACGAACCTTCGGAATAACGAACCTTCGGAATAACGAACCTTTGGAATAACGAATCTTTGGAATAACGAACCTTCGGAATAACGAACCTTCGGAATAACTGAACCTTCGGAATAACTGAACCTTCGGAATAACGAACCTTCGGAATAACGAACCTTTGGAATAACGAATCTTTGGAATAACGAACCTTCGGAATAACGAACCTTCGGAATAACTGAACCTTCGGAATAACTGAACCTTCGGAATAACGAACCTTCAGAATAACGGACTGTAACCGATTATTTTTACCATATTATATAATTATATATTTTTTATTTTGTAAGTACAAAGAAAAAGGAACTGGATTCGTTCTGATGACGGAAGAAAAGCGGAAATTAAGTTTTAACTGATTTAATGTAATTGCCTCTCTGCAGAAAACACAGTCACTGAATTACATACCGTAGAACACCATCGTCAAGCACCCCCCAAGTACCTATACGCATCTTGCTTTTAAAGACGTTTCCATGAGATTCACCTCCATTATTATCCTCATGAATATTCCTCACCATTATTTGCATTCTTGATTAAAGTTTCCCGTTTGGACAGAGAGCGGGCGCTCTTTAAAAGCAAGATGCATATAGGTGATTGGGGGTGCTTGACGATGGTGTTCTACGGTAGTCGCTTTCAACTCAACATTTATATTGGTTCTTTTCTTGCAGTTTGGTCCTGCGATTTCAGTGACAATGATTGTTCAATAACACAACCAAGTGATGATGATGGAAGATGGGAAATCAAAGAAAATGGTACTGTATTGTAGTATTTATTTATCAGTTCTTCACCACGTTCCCCCCATGTTTACAGTTCAAACATTCATCGTGGTCATTATAAAACTATGACATCAACATTACGTTTCAAACTTCTTTATCATGATACATTGTTCACCAGACATGAACATGAAGCACGGCAGCACGATTGAATAGTCGCAGGCGTGGATAAGGTCTGAGCGGGCATTATGGCCCAGTATAACCTTTTGTACGCATACATACTAGAGCAAACCAGACTTGAAATAAAAACAATATATTTTTTATTTTGATTTGAGAGCACAATTGTCTTAGATTAACACAAAAAATAAAGCCATGTTGAATATGATTTATGTTCAACGAATAAAAGCGAAATCATCTTTTAAAGGGGACCACCAGGCAAAGAACAACTAATAATTATAATGTGCGAAGGTTTGGGTTATTCATAAACAATGCAATTAATTACCACCACCTACGGAACACGTACATTTGGAGACAATATAATCACGGGCTACGTGGTCGTCCTACACAAAAGGTAGTCTACATATGCAGACCCATGAGCACTTGTTGTAGCATGGCGATTATATAATCTTTCTGGAAACATATTCTTTTGGCGAAATGGACTACTCAAAATGTTACCTATTATTTATAAGAATATAATTTTTGGGTGATGGTACTCAAAATGTTACCTATTATTTATAAGAATATAATTTTTGGGTGATGGTACCGTTTAACTGATTGGCTGTCCCTCAAAATCAAACCAAACAAAACATCATCTCTAAGACTTTGCAGACGAATGGACATCATCTTAGCAACGATTGATTTTCCGCATGAATCGAAATCTTTAAAACGAATCATAATGTTTTTGTTTTTTTCGAGATCATCTCCCAAACGATTAATTTGTTCACACTTATACTACATATGGAGTCACAATTCTCACAAATTGATTCAAATCGCGACCTGCATGTAATGCTGCCGTCACACATAAGCCAGGCTCTCTCTGCGTTCTCGTACTTATAAAAAAAAAACATTTTGATTAAAGCGCAGGGGAAGCGCCGACAAATCGAGCGATTAATGACACAATGGTAGCTCGTTCACGCTCTTGCCACGACCTTAACACGCTCTCCGTACGCTTTGGCCACGCTTTCCGAGCTATTCACTGTGCACACTCCGTGTATCTTTAACAATAGCTCATAACAATGAGACGAGGCCATTTTGCTCTACGCTCTCGACACGATCTCCACACGCTCTCTGCGATCCTTTACCATGCACGCATGTAGTTGAACACACTCAGTGCGTTTCCTTCTAGCACACTACGCATGCTCTTGGCGTAGATCTGTTTTGAAAACTGGGGTGGAGGGGATGGGGAGGGTTATTATTGTTGACTATCATTGTTATTATTATTATTATAATTATTATTATTATTAGTAGTAGTAGTAGTAGTAGTAGTAGTAGTAGTAGTAGTAGTAGTAGTAGTAGTAGTAGTAGTAGTAGTAGTAGTAGTAGTAGTAGTAGTAGTAGTAGTAGTAGTAGTAGTATCATGATTGTTAGTATGCAATTCAGACAAATGTAATTTGGAAACAAAACTTTTGGGGAAATGGGGGTGTCTGTACCATCGATATAAAAATGTAAGTATGTATGTACATTATTTTTGCCCGGACATGCCATTTTTAATTGTGACATCATTGTGTCAAACTTTGCAATCTATAGCCTATGGCTATAGCGTCCACTAGCAGAAGTGCTGGAATAGATCTGCAAGAATGTCTTTTGTTCAACTTGGGAATGAATGAGAAGATTATGACACTTGTGTGAAAAGATATCCTCCCATGCATGGACATACAATAGCCCCTGAACAAAGAGTAGATCGCCGAAGACCCAAGTTCGTTTTTCAACATGTCCAAAGCGAGCGCCGAGCTCCTACGTCCTGCTCTTTTGTTCATCGTGCTATTGACTGTGCATTCATGGAAGGATATCTATTGACGCATGTGAGATAATCTTCCCATTCATTGCCCACTGCGTTGCCAATTTGCTAATTTAACTTGGACGCAGCACGAGCGCCGTGAGAGCGGCCAAGAAAAATGTACGATCTAAACAATAGGGAGTTTTCGATCGCTGAGACGAACGCCGTTGACCTGTCGTCCCAGCGAAGTACCACATTGAGTTGACTAGGCACGTTGACTGTTGTTCGTTACTTTTTCGATTTCACACGACGACGTGCGTTCATGTCTCTGGACAGTTACGTCATGCAGTGCTCGTGCGAAGTTTGAAGAGAAGATTAGTTTGGTAAAAAAAGGTTTTAAGATCTAATACATTCTAACCTGTGTATAGTGACCACCAGATGGAAAAAAGAACAAATGGCCGCTCTAAACAGGTGACCCTTATATACAGGTTCTATACAATATTATAATAAAGTCAAACCTCTGAATATATTGACCAGTCAATGGAAAAAATACAATTGACACTTAATTGCAAGTGACCTTTATAGACAGGTGCCAACATATTGTTTTCAGTCAAACCTGTGTATAATGACCACCAAAGGGATATGAATAATTGGCCGCTATAAACAGGTGCCCATTGCAGACAGTTCCAAAATACCGTTTACAGTCAAAACTGTGTATAAAGACCACCAAAGGAAAGTAAGAAAATTGGCCGCTATTATCAGGTGACCTTTAATAGACAGGTTCCGAAATATCGTTTACAGTCAAACCTGTGTATAATGAAAACCAACGGAAAACAAGAAAACTGGCCGCTATAATCAGGTGACCTTTATACACATGTCCCGAAAAGTCGTTTACAGTCAAACCTGTGTATAACGACCGCCAAAGGAAAACAATAAATTGGCCGCAATAAACAGGTGCCCTTTATAGACCAGTTCCATCAAATCATATACAGTAAACATTGTATGGTGACCAGCCAAGAGCAACAAGACATGTGGGCGCTATAAACAGGTGACCGTTATAGACAAATTCCATATCACAGTGTACTGTCAAACCTGTGTATAGTGACCACCCAAATGAAACAATGGAAGTGGGCGCTATAATCAGGTAATTTATTATTGACAGACTCCATAAAATTAAAATGAGATAGTCAAACCTGTGTATAATGACCACCCAATGCAGACAAGAAGAGTGGACGCTATAAACAGGTAACCTTTATAGACAAGTTCATTTAAATCATATAGATCAGTTAACCTGTTTACAGAGACCACAACAGAGAAACAAGAAATATACAGCTATGACGTTGTGTTTCGTAGCCAAATAGTGCTTATCGTCACATATCTAGACCGACGGCAAAACAGGGGTGTACACGTACTAGATATCTGGTACGAACGACAGGCACGTAGATGAGCATGTGCACTGCTTCGAAAAATGACGTCACCGTACCAGTCCACTAGTGAACGTACAAATCGAAAAGTCCGCAATAGCGAACAATGAACGCCGCTCTCCACACGACCTCCACACGCTCTCCCCACGTCCTCCACACGCTTCCAATTTTATGAATGGGGATTAGGAGCGGCGCGAAATCGGCGCGAGAGCGTAGCTATGTGTGACGGGGGTATAATCTAACGACAATCACAATAAGTAGGGCTTTTATGTGAGGCTTATTTGAATGTCAATCTTCATTGCCGCCAAATGAAACCAACGTCTAGCTCATTAATCGACGGCGATATTGACATTTCAAGTTAATTCAACTTATATGTACATTGGTTTGTGAATGTTTTATAATGATTAGTTTTCTTGATAGCCACGTTGTTGATGATGAAATTACAATCAAATTCTTTCCACCCTCTGGCCATTTCCGACAGATGATTTTATAGTCCAGTCAATATTATGGTCTTGACCTCGGCAAAATTGCAACACGGGATTTTTTTTCGGAATTCTGTTCAGGAAACGCCCCTTAACAACCAAAAAAAAGTCCTAAGAAATCGAAGTTGCGAAAAGTGGTTTAATTTGCATAATATGCAAATTAGGTATTGTTTGAATGTAAATATAGTAAATTAATTGTTTAAAAATATATATATACTATATTGACGCCAGAAAAGTATGGCAACCCAATATTAGTATCATAAAGTACACGATGAACGCATACCCGTACTAGTAATGACTACATAATTTGCATAATATGCAAATTAGTTTCCCCCAAAAATAAAATATTCCATATTGTTGAACAAATAGACGTGATCGAGTGGATGCAAATGATAAAGCCTTTATATTTTTAAGGCCAGATATGAAACAGGTTAGGGTGACATGCAATCGAAACGTTAGCATGAAAGTACTTTGCATAATATGCAAATGAGCTATAGTTTGATTGGATCAATATGAAGTTCTGTATTGTTTAAAATCTAGATGAACTATTAGTCCAGTCAATATAGGGTCTTGACCTCGGCAAAATTGCAACATGGGAATTTTCTTTGGAATTCTGGAAACTCCCCAGAACAACATAAGTCCTAAGAAATAATTTGCATTAAAAAGATAAGCTAATTTGCATATTTCTGAAATGTGGTCAGGGGTCATTTTCTATCTAGGAATAGTACAAGATTGATAAAAACGATTATACTAGGGTAATTTAGGGGAAGGAATCCATTAACGGTGCTCATTTGCACGTGTCGTATAGGCAACGCCCTAAAAGCCAAGATGGCTGCCCCTAATTTGCATATTTATGAATATTATTGGTTTTAAGTGGTTACAGCCTCTAATGAGCAATCATTCCGGATTATTATTTTTTCATTCATGTTCTAAATATGTAGTGAAGCTATTTTAGATTAGTTGCCACCTTGGAAACCTCTATCAATGCATATAATTTGCATAATTGGGTTTTTTACCTAATTTGCATATTCCCCCAAACTGAGTATATTGGGAACCCGGAAAGTAAAAATGACAAGTTATACCAATTTTCCAAGGTTTTGGGGGGCAACAAGTCTATTTTTATACTTATTTCCATATAGCACCATGGCAACCTTCTTAAATCCAAGATGGCTGCTCCCCAAATTTCACATGCAATGATACACAACTTCATTCTTTTGGTTATATTAGAACAATATTATAATTTTTGGACTCTCAATTATTCGAATTAGCAATCGGAATACTTAAAGTTCAATGTGCTAACAGTGAACAAATTATGCTCTAAAAAAAAATGCCGTTAAAGTGGCAAATAGCATTATCTCCTTTAAAATGCCAATGGCGGCCATCTTGGATTTATGTGGGTTGCCAAGGTGATACGTCGAATTAGGTATCATAAATGGATTTCCTGCCCCAAAAAACCTTGGAAAAGTGGTATTTCTCGTCATTTTTACTTTCCGGGTTCCCAATATACTCAATTTGGGGGAATATTCATTCATTCATTTATTGATTTCTCATAAAATATACAATATACAAGGTAAAATGTGTCAGGAAATCACATAAAAAAGCCAGAGGCTTGAGAGGGAGTGATTCCCTATATACAATTACATAATATAATATAATGTTATACACGAAAAAAAAAAAAAAAAAAAAACACTTAGGGTAAACTAACTAAATATGCAAATTAGGTAAATAATAAAAAAAAATTATGCTAATTATATGCATTGCTAGAGGTTGCCAAGGCGGCAACCAAGCTGACGTATCTTTGATATACATTTAGAACATGATTAAAGAAAAAAAAACCTATCATTATTGCTTATTAGAGGCTGTAGCCACTGAAAACCATTAATATTCATAAATATGCAAATTAGGAAGCAGCCATCTTGAATTTCAGGGTTTTCTCCATATGCCACTCGCAAACGAGCACCGGAAATGGATTATTGCCCCACAATACCTTAAAATATTTGTTTTAATTACTAGTGTACTATTCCTAGATAGAAAATGACCCCTGACCTTATTTCATAATTATGCAAATTTGCTAATTATCTTTATAATGCAAATTAAACCACTTTCCGCAGCTTCGATTTCTTAGGACTTTTTGTATGTTGTTCAGGGAAGTTTCCTGAATGAAATTTCGAAGAAAAATCCCATGTTGCAATTTTGCCGAGGTTACCCCCTAATATTTGCTAGATTGACTGGACTATTAACATATATCATGAGTTACAACGCGTATTGATAAGACTTATCGTATTTGTGCCTACACCTGCTCAATACTATATTTTCTTTACACAAATTTCTTTTCTCGCGTGTAGTTGCTTTCTATTGTTAAGAAACACTCGAATAAGTTGAGTTCGGGTTTGCGAAAAGTGATTATCATAACAAAGCGCACCTTCCGTTGAAATATGTCAATGTATGTAATCACCCTAAACACCATTTTGTTTTTGTTCACTTGAAAGAGAGATTAAGGCCCGATTCAAATTAGCAAATTCACTGCTGCGGCATCTTATGTTCATAAGGTAACATCTTTCACAAGGATGAGTGATAAAACCAGACTGAAATTGTGTTACTTGCAACATATGAATTGTTGCGGGACAATATTATACAGTTTTTCAACTGTGTAATCCGACCGCGCTACGCCTCATCGACTTGAAAATTATGATTTATTTAATTTATATTGATCATATCAGTTATATTAATAGTTATAATAAATCAATATTGTTAAGGTGATAAATTATCTATATTTGTCATTAAAGGGACAGTCCGCCTTTAACAAATTATATGAACAGTTTCCAGTATATAGATGGGGATAAATATGACACCCATGTGAAATTATAAATTGAACAACGCTGTAATTTAGATTCTATGAAGAAAAAACTACACAAATAGCAAAGATATCCTCTCTTCAATGTACTACATTCCGGCCACTTAATATGTTTAGCTGATTCATTGTCAGAATACAACTATCTGGAACGTATTTACGAGAAACCTGTGTATAGAATGAAAAATGAAATGAAAGAAAGAAGGAATAGATCGTAAGTTAGAAGAATATTTCAGTACTTGATTGATTCTTCGGTCATTAAGTTGCCCACGGCAAACGTAGGCAGTTTGGCGTGCACTCATAGTATGTGGAACCCCGCTTCTGTAATTTAATTTCAAAGACTTCATGTTTAAAACATGAAGTCTTTGAAATTAAATTACAGAAGCGGGGTTTCGATATACACGCAATATGCGGACGTGAGGGAACTACAAACAAATTGCGTCACAAGATGGGGTTTAAAAACTCCTTTATTTCTAGGTAGAAATCGTTTTATAGAATGGAATCTTCACAGATAAGCTCGGATATTTTACTCTGATGTATGCGTGCTAAACCTCGGAACAATTAAAGGGGTAGTACAGTTTTGGTAAGGCTGAACTTTAGTAACCAAACCTGGACAGTAACATTATAAACTAATAGTTATTACTCCACCATGCTCGAAAGGTATACAAAATTACAAACGACTAAGTAAAAAGCCTGTTATCATTCAAAAAGAGCCATTAAAACACAAGAGGGCGCTTTCTAAAAAGGCATTGGTTTCAACCATTTTTCATACAAAATAATGCATGTGATGTTCTATTGAAATAATGATTAAGTAGATAGATCATCAGCAACTATTTAAAAAACGCTTTTGAACATTTTTGAAAAAGTGTAAGCATTTTTTTATTTTTTGAAAAAATCATCTAATTATTTGGGCCCCAAATAATTATAACATCAAATATATTTATTGATATTTGAGCTGTTTCTGGACCGATTTTGACCAAATAAAGTTTATTCTGCCATTAAAATTGTATGTTCTCTCAAATTCGACACTCAGTTTTTCATTATCTCACAAAAAAATTGTGATGTGCAACGCCCTCTCTACCAAAACTAAACTACCCCTTTAACCAGTTGAAACAAAAAGCGATCTACGTATAGCCCCGTATAACATGACAAGGCATCATACTCATCAGGAAAAATAACGGAGAGCTTAAAGCGTAAACTCCCCGCCGTGACCCCACCGCAAACCAGACCATTCGACATGCATAACTAGTATAGCATATAATTATGTACCTGAATTTTCAGCTGCGTAGTTATAAATTGTAACGTAAAATGATAATCCACCAACCGGGCCAGGCCACATCCATTCTTTAAATGGTCTTACCATTGTATGATCATTTACAAGCCCGACACGCAATATCAGCTCGGCAACCGGTGTATACTTAATGCATGTGTGCCAAGCGTTTTTTTACATGGGCCTTATTAGACATTATTACACTGTTAAAACGCTGTGTAAAAAACGCTGTGTAAAAATGTTGTTGAATCTTTTTATACAACCTTAGGTGTAGCACGATTAGTTGTAGAAAGAAGGATTGTGTAAAGCGGCCATTGTTCAAGCGTTGATTAAACGTGTTAAATCACGTTTCGACCGCGAAATCATCGTGACAAAACCCTTTTTTGTCCCAACATGCCCAAGTAGCAAACCAAGCGAAACGAGATAGCGACGATGTAGCGTATTAGTCTTATAACCCAAAGGTCCCCGGTTCGATTCCGAAAATTGGAACAACAGTTTTGTAAACTTTAAAGAACTGGGGTTGTTGAATGTTTTCAAAAAGAGTTGGACGGTTCATGTGTTAAACAGCGGTTGTAGAAAATTTTCAACAAGTTGTGGAATTTGTTTACACAGCGTTTTAACAGTGAGTGCGATGCAGGCTGAACAGTACAGTGTGTATGTGTGGGCCTCTCAGCCCGGCCACGGACCCCCGAGTATGAGCGGTGCAGAGAGATGGATTAGCACCAAGCTACATTAGCTAACGTAAACGAATTTACAGACGGGCGAAGGATCATGAATGGGACAATAAAAAAGTCGCGCGTTTTATTATTTGGAGGTTTATAACCAATTATAACTCCACGAAAAGAAGGTTTCAAGCCCTAATTTTTAAAGACAAGCTGGTAAATGGCATTTTCGTTCCTGTAAGACAATAACCTCGCAACTCGCAACAATTTGGCTTGCAAAAGGCGGACACTCCCTTTAATACATGATGTTATGATTTTCCAAAGGATTCGCCCAATCAAAAAAGGGTCTTTACCGGTACTGTTTTTGTATTTTATGTTTGGTTTATAGATGACTATTTTTACGCAATGAATTGGGGAAGCGTAAATGAATGGGCAATCTCCTACCTACCAGTCTTTCCTCCGGGTACCAGAAAGATCACCTTCCGGTACTACAGAGACACTGACGGCCACCTAGAGATCTCATCGACATGCTCAAATGAAGCCACGACTCACGTTCTCAATGATGCGTCAGATTCTTGGGAGAATTTCGAAATGAATATCACATGCACATCTGAAATAGAGGTACCCTATACGCAATTATTTTACATTACAATTGTAACCATAATTTCCATATGGAGTACAAGTGTGTCTGATTTTACATAGGGTATGTGTTAAAAAATAAATCCTATCCTTAGACATTGTAATATTTTTTTTAAAGAAACTATATTCAATGAATACAGAATATAAATTATTGAACCAAAAGTTCCTTTTGTATCTTATCTTACAAAATGATTGGTGATTTTCTTAGTAACTATTAATTGCGTTCAAATATGTTGTGATTTTATAATACTATGTTTCATAAATTTCCCAATATCAGTAGTAATACAATAAGCTGAAATCAAAGCTTATTTACAGTTAACTGAAATATATATAATCTCGAAAATAATGCATCACTTAAAAAAACAAATACAAACATACCATGCCTTGAGAGGCTATAAATGAAAATATGGGCTAAGGGGTTACTGTCATAGTACTATTGAAGTAAACAAAGTCCCATAGATTGATACGTGCCTCGAACAAAGGCATTGTATATTTGTTTTATATCCCCCATCTAACAAAGTCTTTCCTTTTTTCGAAGAAAGACACTTTCTTGCTATCTAAGTGATTCATCGACTGGTCCATGAATGATTGATAGTATCGATATATCTCTTTACTATTTTCCCTAAGGCAAATAATAAAATTACCCCATGCAAAATACATAGTGAATCTATTATTGGTCACAAGGCGTAAACACGACCAATCAGTGAACAAACTTTTTTAAGATGAGATATATAATTAAGTATAATAACTC
Organism: Echinarachnius parma; assembly: GCA_037951105.1. NCBI lineage: Eukaryota > Metazoa > Echinodermata > Echinoidea > Clypeasteroida > Echinarachniidae > Echinarachnius > Echinarachnius parma. The sequence continues at coordinate 76,231 of JBAMJV010003961.1, read as the reverse complement.
TCACTCTTTTCATTTTGTTAAAGATATCTTTCACCGCTGTACGTGATTCTGGAAGCCCTGACGTGCGAATCGACGATATTCGAATAACAGAAATAATGCTACCAGGTTAGTATAATCCTCCAACTACCAATATTAAGCCCAATTAAGCCATTACAATAGCGGATTGATTACCTGTTAGTGCTATGACTATGACGTATGTATATAGTTACTATTCGAACTAAGATTTTCAGTAGGCCTTTTGCAGATTGGTTAAATAGATCTTTAGTAAATTAGTAAGTGAGAAAACTGTACGCAAGGTTAGATCTTGCCACTAGAATATACAAATACAACTGTTCATTAAAAGTAAAAGTAATTAAATTAAGTAAACAGGTTTATGGACTAAAATTATAATTTATACAACAATAACAGCAACACCAACAACACCAACAACAAAAATGTATGTAAGCTTTCCCGCTTAATTAAATTTTCTTCATAACTTTTCTTGATTGGATGCTCATTTTTGTATGTCTAATACTGTTTGAAACGAAAGTTTGACCGCGTTTCAAAAAAAAAATGATACATTTGTTTAGAAATGAAATGATAATCCAGGCCGTCGATTTTGTACTGAATTAATTATCGAATCGTCGGTTTGACCGTTGTTCTGACGAATTTGACCTGGACAACCTACATTACATGTGTATTATTATATAATTATTACAACGTTAAGTTGTTCAATCGTGATATTGACGATACATTTTGTACAAATTTGAATATCTTTTGAATATCTGCTGCTCCTACTACCGTTACTCCGACGACGTTGGAAACTGTGACTCAACGCACATCAATGACTACATCTTCAACAACACCCAAAGCTGGTACCGGTGATCAACGAACTGGTAATATGATTATGATAATTGCGAAAGTATATATAAATTAATTCAGATATAAATACTGAAAGGAGGTCAGAAGAAGGTTCATTGTACAATGCAATGTTAAACGCAAATATACATGTAGATTGGACTTATGTTCGTATATTTATTTTGGAGTTCTGATCTGTTGAGAGGACAGTTATTGTGTATAAAGCCCTTCTAGGCATACTTGGCTTAGGCCAAAGCCAGGACGATTATAATATAACAATCAGAGTACATTGTTCAGTATAATGACTTGTATGTGTGTCAAGATAGTACAGTTTCATTATTATAATTATCATCTAAACGGATTTTGATTGGGTTTCTAGAATGCGAATTCAAATTGTTATTGTCGTCGGGAGCCGGTAATCTCATATTTGGCTGCAAAAAAATACCACACTGTGAGCTATTTATACATTTACATAACTAACTAAAGACACCACATGGTTTCCTGATAATGGTAATGTCTGACTGGTTGAAACAGTAATCATTTAATTGTAATACTCGTCGCAATAAAGTCATGCGCCATATAATTAAGATAAATTTGGCATGCTGTTTTTTTTTCTCGTGAAATACTAGAGATGCGTGTTGAAAAGCCACTGTGTGAGAGAAGATCTTGCGATACTAAGTACTTCCCTTCTTTCCGAACGAACTCTTTAAACAAAATATGAACAATTCTTCCCTGTTAATTTCATTCCAAAAATATTTTTCACAAATGACTTAATTCATGACATAACATTGCGTTATCGATAAGAGCTAGTCACGAAAATACGTTTGATAATTTTCCCAACAAAGATGTCAAAAGTACGTGTGTGTATTGTTTGCTAAAGTCAACAAGTTAATCGTAGCCGATTTATAGGCTATGCACCAGGGCTTAAATATCTTATATTCATTTTCTAAATGTTGGTTTCCTTTCTCGCTTTATTCATGAAGGTGGGCCAAATACGACCGCGATAGTCACCGCCGTCGTAATAATCATCGTCGTAGTTGTCCTTGTGGTTGTAGCTTTACTTGTGTGTCGTCATCGCCGGAGGTACGTGTTTGGTATCTTTGGATATCAATATTAAGCGTAATTAAATTGATTTATTCAAGTTTTTTAAGCAAATAAAATGGTAGCTAAATTCAGGCAAATCCTTGATGTACATCACGGTTCAAAGTAATGCCGACATATTTCACAAAAGTTATTTAAAAATCAGGTTAGAATTAGATATGGATTTTTATTTTCATATCTAAACACAACATAAACTGTTTACGTTTTATAATTCAAGGAATAACACAATAAAGTTTGTCGACTAGTAATACACATCATAAAACCAGCATGAGGATTGATAAAAATATTGTTCAAACTAATCATGAATTAGAGCAGAGAGTAGGTGTATATCAAATCGACGGTGCCTTGACAATACGTACCGACAAGTCATATTGAAGCTCTGTATTTGCATTTCTAGATGAATTATACCGCGTTCTTTGTCTGCATTTTGGTCATGTTGCAGGAAGTCGGCCGAGAAAGAAACAACGGAGCTTCAGCAGCCTTCTCCGTCTTCTAAAGACAACGCCTACTCGAATTCCGCCTATTCATCTGCACTGCCAGACTACCACCAACCGGACGTAGTCCAAGTACCTGGTAGCTACCCCAATATGAATGATGTGATGAGGCCACCGGGTGGAGATCAAGAATACAGTTACGCCTACACGGAGACGGAAGGCAACCAGGTCAGGTACAACACAGGTGCTATTGCCAGTGACAGTGCTATGAATGACCACTCATATCAGTCGGTAAAACCCAAAGAAGGTGCCATCAAAGGGAATACGAATCACCATAATCGACAGAAGGATCGTGATATAAACTACGAACTTGAAGGTGGTGATTATAACGTCCTGCTGGAACCTCCCTCCAGATCTCAATATCAAGAACAGCGACCAATTAATCCACCCGCTGCTTCCGGGGATGATACCTATCATCATCTCAACCACGACGGGAGCTCACCAATGGCGCAACCTGACGACGAATATGGAGAAGTATCCGCAACATCACAGGGTGAGCATGGCGAGGAGACCTACAATGTACTGGACCACGGTGGAGTCGCGCTGGATATCAACAACGAAAGGAAACCCCAAGCCAGGTTCAGGAAGGGGGTGAACAACGAAGTCGACACTACGTACAACACCCTTGGGCTCGTTGACGACGGGAATCAACAGTCTCCCCCGACTCCTGACATCGGTGCATATGGCGCACTCGATCAGAATCCTGCAACTGCGCACGGCGAATCCGATGATGCGTACAATGTTCTGCACCAGTCATTAAAGACAACATCTGATAAGGCCAGGCGTCAGGCATCGCGAGATGCCCGGGATGTCAGTGTTGACAACTACAATGTCCTCCACTCTGGGAGGGAAGTAGGAGACTACCACCATTATCAAGACTTCGCAGCAGAGGATCACCCTGACCAGTCTTATCAACACGGAGCCCTAGACGATGAGGATTACAACGTCCTTCATTCTGGTAGGGAGGTCAGTGACTACCATCTGTACCAGGCGACAGAACCACCCAAAGACAGCGACGACGTTTACTATTCGGCCATCAAAGAGCAGAATCCGAAAGACAACGGATCAGCCCAACACGAGCCAATCTACAGTGACGAAGTTTACTCTGATTTCAATTAAAGGGACATTCCCTCTTTTGCAGGCCAAATTTCAAAAGTTGCGAGGTTATTGTCTTATATGAAAGAAAATATCATTTAATAGCATGCCTGAAAAAATTAGGGTTGAAATTTCTTTTTCGTGGAGTTATAGACCTAAAACTAATAAACCGTCGTCCAATTTTAATTGTGCATTATACGTATATTCACCCAGTTAGGAAGTTCGTACATGGATTCCACGAAGTACCATAACGCTATGCGTGACCCCTACGTGACCCGCGCTAGCTACGTGACCGCGCACAAATAAGAATAGCACGACCGCACACTAGGCAAAATAACCAAACCTCGCTTAAACTGACTACATGTAATTACATATTCTTCATTTTTGAGATTTGTTTCCGTCACTTTACAAATGTCGGCTTCACAATACCTTTACAATAATAAGTACAACATATTGTAATATTATGCTAAATCAGTTAAAATCTGTTATTGCCCGATATATACCCAGCTAGCCACCTGACGTCGGGCAGATGTCGGAATTTGGTTGCCGGATGTCGGCATATCGCCGTTGGCTCGAGATTAAAATGTCCGCCAGCCCAACATCGTCACGACGTCATTTTGTGATATATTGGCATAATGTCATTTTCCGACAATGGCCCAACATCATGTCATGAGATGATGTTGGGCCATTGTCGGAAAATGACGTTATGCCAATATATCACAAAAATGACGTCGTGACGATGTTGGGCTGGCGGACATTTTAACCTCGAGCCAACGGCGATATGCCGACATCCGGCAACCAAATTCCGACATCGGCCCGACGTCAGGTGGCTAGCTGGGTAGTCTGATGGAGCATGTGGAGGGGCGCATTCGTTTTTCATTCGTAGAATCTAAATTATAGGGCTGTTCGATCTAAATTGTTTGTGTGTGTTTCATTCATCCCCATCCGTCAACTGGAACCTGTTCAGACGTTTTGTAAAAGAGGGACTGTCCCTTTAATAACTGATGTAGTGACTAAAATCAAATTAATTGACTGCATTATAATTATAATTCATTGTGACAGCGTTCATGGGACTTTCAACAACTAGCCATCATCACACTCGACGCTAAAGAGAATAGTAAGCAAATAATTACCGTTGGTGAAGGTGATGGGACAAACTATCACTTCCGAGGCGATCTGGATGTAGCTATCTTTCCGAAGCGAAGCTGAGGAAAGATAGCGTATACATTCAGATCGCCGAGGAAGTGATAGTTTGCCATCGCCTGAAACCAAAAGGTGATTATTTGCTTTATATTCCGCATCAATTATTTTGATCACAAACGACCTATAACTAACACAAAGGGCTAAAGAGTTTGGAATATTGAGCAATTGATCGAGTCTTTTATTTTAATTTCGTCAATCCTGCACATGAACAAGATTTATGATTAAAAGTCAAATACGCTTATATCATTGTCTATTAAGCGTAGCCGCGCGCAAACGTTGCGCATCAGCGCGCTACCTTTCTGCGCACTAACACGCGCACGCGTACTTGCGCGCGAACAATTGAATATCTACACAGTGCAACGCACTTTTACCGACTATCTAGTGAGTGCAACGCACTTTCACCCAAGTTATCTACACAGTGTAACAAACTTTTCTTCTTCCATCAATAATGGGCGAAACTATATTTCATCACGTGATTATCTTTTGACCAATCGTAGAGCAAGATTCTTAGTATGTGGAATATAATGACTATTATCAGCATCATGTCCCGATTAGAGTGAATCCTGACTGTATACTATGTTCTTAATTGTCCTGGTCAACTAAATTGTTATTTTGTATATTGTTTATACAAAAATACTCCATTCGCCCAAGGAAACATAACGAAAATCCTTGCTAACCAAATTTCCTCGGAACCATGCTTTATATAATCGAGCTTCCTATACATAGCACTAAACGTTTCAAAAATAGAGAAGACGGGCTCCACCGCGTTTTGCACAGGTTGTATAGTCTTCTGGTCAGCTTCCCGTGGCCATTGGGTAACCAAGGATCTACCCATTCCATTCAATTATTTATTTTCTATTAACTGAAACACATAGATCGACATGAACAAAAATCGTGGATCATTGGTTACCCAATGGCCACGGGAAGCTGACCTGAACTTAAGAACCGGAAAATAGGTTCATGATGCTCAATTTGTGCAGAAGATGTCTAAATTGAGCATTACATTTTGTGTGATTTCTATGTGAATTCAGACTTTTGCTTTTGGAAACACGCCCTGCTTCGAACTTTTCATATGATGTGCATGTTCGATTGTTTTACTTGGCATGTTAGTAGGCTTGTTAAGGGGTCCGTGACTGCATTTTGGGGTACGATTGTTTTACTTGGCACACATATTCCTTGGATCAAAAGACACAAATTCATCCAAAGAGACACTCTGTATTTATGCAAACTAGGCCAAATTTCCATTAAGATTTATGCAAATTTATTCATGAAAATGGGATTTTCTATGAGAATGGTGTTTTTTATATTCCTTGGATCAAGAAAAGAAAATTCATCCAAAGAGACACACTGTATCTATGCAAATTAGGACTTAATTCCATAATATATGCAAATTTATTCAAGGGAATGGGATATTCTATGAAAATGGTGTTTTTATTGATATACTTGAGATAATAACTTAGGAAATAGATGATCAGGGTATATCAAGGCAATTGTATCAATCTAGCAGATTATTTTTACCTTTCGTGGCCATCTAGTCCCTCAAATCCAAGATGGCCGTAGGCAGGAATGTTACATTTTGTATGTTTTGTCTTACTTTTGAACTATTCATGGTACAAACATGTGTATGTGTCTATTCTAACAATTGTTTGGATGTCTGAATCAATTTTGGACCCATCCTTGGAACAATCTAAGAAGAATGATCAAAAGAAGCACACTTTATCTATGTAAATGAGCAAACATTTGCATATTGTATGCATTAGTACACAAATGTGATACCCTATGAAATTGTAGTCTTTATAGAAATAATTGATGTCTTAACTTGCAGATTTATGATCTATAGGGTAAGTCAAAGCATATGGTCAAAGTAAATAAAGGTACACCTGCATATGGAAAGTATATCTGTATGTTTTGTTGATCTTTCCATTTGTATAATTAAAATCATGATTTTGACCATTGCTTTTGCAGCGATGTTGTATATAAATGCAGACTATTATTTAGCTGAGAAATTACACATTATGCCTATATGTTTCTGTAAATACAATTGTATATAAAGTTAAAAGCGGTTCTCATATTATGTTTGATTTAAATGTTCTCGATATGTATTTATTTCAAATTCTACTTATTAAGTAGAATTTGAAATAAAAACATATCGAAAAACATATTTAATAAAGGGATCTAGTAACTTTGCACATGTGCAAAAAGTGATGAATGGTTGATTCAATGTATATTGTTGTTATCTGATATGTCCACTGGGTATTGTGTGAACATTTCCAGTTAAATTGACGTTATTTGCAAAGATGCAAAGGGATATTCACTAAATCATTGCACTGACTTTGTACACGGTTTTGACGATCCAGTGGATAATTTGACATCTGAATACTTTAATTGTAAATATCTTTTTAACGAAAGGGAAATTTGAAAAACTGAAACCTGTCCCATGCTTTTAATGTTTATACAAATACAACAATGTATGAGGGAAACGCTAGAATTTCAATTGGATGAGAAAATTTTGCATCTTTCAAACTTATCATGCATTTTACACACAAGTGAATAGGAAAATGCACGTTTGTTCCTTTTCTGTGTGTGACATGCGACCTTAAAATGACACGTGACCATGGTGACACCGCAACCGTAATCGCGACGCGCGCAAATTTGGTATCAAAAGATGCGCAAGACGCAAGATGCGAGCGGCGCGTTGTTGCTATTTTGCGTTTTGGAGTACTGTAATCGTAAACATCGATAAGGGGAGGCTAATCAGTCCCCCTTCAGTCTTTTAGGGTTAACATGACGTGATTGTGTCGTTAGTTTGTTTTCCACCATTGTGGTAATCAACTCGGTCACATTCTTATCAGTTTATGACAGTTGTATCACTACTGTCAACAATCCCACGCTGTGTTAACTGCCCCCGAGGCCCAGTACTATCACAGAGATCTGCCCTGGTTCTAAGAAAGTGCCAACCCTGATACAAATCTACTGGATGCAGGCTTGAGTGCTAAAATCACGATAATCACGACCACAGGTTAGGCCCTCAAAGTGAGGTTTCATCTAAAAGGACTAGGAGAATCACGTAATGAAAGTCTAGGTGATTTTTTATGTGAATTCAGGCTTTTGCCTAAAAAAACAAACATCCCTGCTTCGAACTTTTCATAAGATGTACATGTATATATTATGCTTAATATTCTTAAAATCTGCAAGTCGGGTTAAATGGGACTATAAAGGTGTATGTTTTGTTGATCAATCCATTTGAACAATCAACATCATAATTGTAACAAGTGATCTTGCAGCGAGTGTTTGTATAATTGCATGCTATTCTATAGCTGACATACACATTATGCCTAAACAGTTCTGTAAATTCAATTGTATATAGTAATTTTCCAAGTTATATAGCGGACCTGATAGCGGTGCTCATATTATGTTTAATTTAAATGTTCTCGATTTGTTTGTATTATGTTTTATACACGTATTGATAGTTAGCAGTACTACTGAATGTAAACAGTGTATATAGGTCACACATCTTACATAATTATATTATATATTTTTAAAATAAATTATCTATCATATTAGTATCTAATCAGTGGCGTAGCGATGGGGGGCACGGGGGAAGGTGTTCACGTGTTTATGCGTGGCCCATGCACACACTTCCAAGGCTCGTGGCTTTTTGGGTCCCCCCTATTTCCAAAATAATATGTTTGAGCATACAATGTATTTATTTGCACATATACATTAAATATTATATTACATTCTTGATGTACTATATGTAATGATCTTGTTGTTTATCGACCATTTTACTTGTATGTTTTCAACTTTAAACAAATTAAAAATCTTGTTCAATTCATGATCAATTCAATTCTTGTTTAATTCAATTCAAGTACATGGGTCCCGTTGCAAGAAAGAGATACAATTTATTGTAAGTCAGAAACTTTGCGCGTTTCACCCAATCAGATTTAGAACAAATGATCTGACTTACAAGTAATTGTAACTTACAATCGACTGTATCTCTTTCTGCAACGGGGCCACGATCTGACTTGCAATTAATTGCAACTTTACTTCATTTCCTCGTTTGTATCACTTACAATGGAAATAATAATTTGGATACGCTTTCAAATATTTTGACTGATCACTGGAGGCTGCCATGTTTTCCAAAATGGTACCGCGCGAAACGTCATCTACTTTAGCGCATACTAACAAAAGCGGATTATTAACGATTGAAGTATTTGGATTTTTAATTATCCACTGGAAAGTTCTACAATCATGTAACTGTGTATAAAGTCAGTGCAATGAGTTAGTGAGTATCACTTTGCATTTTTACTCATAACTTGTTCATTATATTGTCAATTCAATGTGAAATTATCACACAGTGGACATATCAGATCACATCAATACGCATTTGATCAACCATTCGTCACTTTTTCACATCTAAAGTTATTAGATCCTTTATAACAGTGCAGCAACGCATCCTCCTCCTCTACTTGATTCCTTTAAAATCCCGTGGAAGAACAGATCCAATGCGTGTGAGAGTATGTGTGACGCGAGCAATACTTCCGATTTATTAGTCAATTGCATATACATGATTATTATACTTATGTGCAGTGGCGCAACTACGAGGGGTAGGGGAACCTAACCCCAATAATTTGCCCAAAAGATATAAATCATAAGGGGTATATTTTTGACAAAATAAAGAAAAACATAATTTGATTGCCCCGTACACTCTAAATTAAAGGGATTTAAAATCTAAATCGTAGCTTGGATTAAAACAAATATAAATACACTTAGATTATTTGTAAATCTATGGAGACTTAAAAAGTCGCGCGAAAGCAATTGTTAATCGAAGGCCAAGGTGTGATGTTCAATCCATCAAAGGATTGGAAAATAACGCCAGGTTATCGGATATTTGACGAATGAGAACAGAGATATTTCACACGTGACCTACTGCGGTATTCTGAAGCTCAGTTTTCTTAGTTTTATACTCATGAATATTCATAACTAGGATTACGGTTTTGGTTAGAGTTAAGGATATGATTACAATGAGACCACTCTTTCCATCATCGATTTAAGTAGCGTAGTGGTCACGCTGTGGACCTCCACGCTCGGTGTCACGGGTTCGAATCCTCTCTTAGTCTTCTATTTTTTCTTTTGCCATGATAATTGGTGAGTAGCGCTTTATTTAGTAAATGTATCATGCACCTGAAAATTGTGGCCTGCATCACTGATTATGAATAATTCATTAGGATGCCATGAACTCGCCTGGGGCCTAATAAGATTAACATAAAACAAATCCAAAAGGGCTTCATTTTTAATCTATCTGGATTTATATTTTTAAAATCCAACAAAAGATTTATTTTAAATCACGATCGGCTGGTCCCTAACCACAGCCGAAGAAAGATTTAAAAGTAAATCTAATAGATTTAATTTTAAATCCTTGTAATTTAGAGTGTAAGTTCGGCCACGCTGCGCCACTAGTTATGCTTTGTCATCTTATTTCAAAACCCTTTTGTTCTAACTACGAAATGTATGCTGCATCCTTGTTATCAATACGATTTTATAAATAAACATAAACAAATACACACGCAAGCAAATATTTGCCACATATACATACACTCTAAATTACAAGGATTTAAAATTAAATCTATTAGATTAAATTTTAAATCTTTCTTCGGCTGTGGTTAGGGACCAGCCGATCATGATTTAAAATAAATCTTTTGTTGGATTTAAGAAATATAAATCCAGATAGATTAAAAATGAAGCCCTTTTGGATTTGTTTTATGTTAATCTTATTAGGCCCCAGGCGAGTTCATGGCATCATAATGAATTATTCATAATCAGTGATGCAGGCCACAATTTTCAGTTTTTAGTTTACTGTGCATGATACATTTACTAAATAAAGCGCTACTCACCAATTATCATGGCAAAAGAAAAAATAGAAGACTAAGAGAGGATTCGAACCCGTGACACCGAGCGTGGAGGTCCACAGCGTGACCACTACGCTACGTAAATCGATGATGAAAAATTTTGAACCCATCCTTGGAACAAACTAAGAAGTATCATCAAAAGAAGAACAGTTTATGTATGTAAATGAGCAACATTTGTATATACTGTACGTTTGCATTAGTACACAAATGTGATATATTATGAAATTGTAGTCTTTATAGAATAATTGATGTTTTAACTCATGCATATTGATGAACTAGGGTAAGTCAAAGTAAAAAAATACTTTTAGCAAGTTATTGTCAGCATTGGCAGTCATCTTGTATCTGTATCACATGTATTATATATGCTTAACATTCTTTCAAAATAGACAAGACAATTAAAGTGTAATTGCATATGGAAAGTCTATCTGTAAGTTGTGTTGATATTTTCCATTTGTATAATTAAAATCATGCTTTTGACCATTGGTCTTGCAGCGATATTATGTATAATTGCAGACTATTATTTAGCTGACACATTACACATTATGCAATTATGTTTCTGTAAATACAATTGTATATATCATATTTTCCAAAGTTTAAAGCGATTCTCATATTATGTTTGATTTAAATGTTCTCGATATGTTTTTATTTCAAATTCTACTGTTTGAAGGTTATACAGCTGGAATGAGAGAGTTTTGTATCTTTTAAACTTATCATGCATTTTACAGACAAATAAATGGGAAAAATAATGCACGTTTGTTGCATTTTTGTGTGTGACATGCGACCTTAAAATGACACGTGACCATGGTGACACCGCAACAGTAGTCGCGATTCGCGCAAATTTGGTATCAAAAGATGCTCAAGACGCAAGATGCGAGCGACGCGTTGTTGATATTTTGCGTTTTGGAGTACTGTAATCGCAAACATCGAGGAGGGGAGGCTAATCAGTCCCCCCTCCAGTCTTTTTAGGGTTAAAGTCTAGGTGATTTTCAATGTGAATTCAGGCTTTTGCTTGAAAACACAAACATCCCTGCTTCGAACTTTTCATATGATGTACATATAATGCTTAATAACATTCTCAAAGTCTAATGTATGTTTTGTTGAACTATCCATTTGTACAAACATCCTAATTTTAGAAATTGATCTTGTATAATATTGCAGACTATTAGCTGACATACACAGTCTATGCCTATACATTTCTGTGAACAGGTAATCTCAATTGTATATCATAATTTTCCAAGGTATATAGTGGTTGCTCATATTATGTTTTATTTAACCCTAAAAGGGCCGGGCTATTTGAGGTCTTCAGCAGGCCGGGGGGGGGGGGGGCCATTATGGCCCCCCCTAAGATCTCGGCCGCGGAGCGGCCGATCGCCGTGAAAATTTGCACGCATGATAAGTGAAGTGTATAGAATACAATGGTAATTTTTAAAACATTTGAAAAATTCATTAATTTGCATATTTATGGTAATTTATGCAAATAAGTCATGAAATTCATATTTTTACCCATAAATCATATATTATTCATAATTAAACTCTGGTTTTCACTACATATATTCTTTAGAGCATGTGGAATAATAATACGACAAAAAATTAGGAAGAGCTAGGTTCTTCCTTATGTTTTCTATTGTTTTGATAATTATGTATTTCTTTGTTTTTTTAAACTTATGTATTTTAATGTTTTTGTTGTTTATTTTATTTCTAACTATAATTTAAGTATTTTGAACCCCCAAAACAACATATAAATGTAAACAACACTGAATAACCAATGATAAACCTCATTTTACGAAAATTGATATTTCCATATGTTTTGTACACAAATCACGAAATTGAGCGATTTTCGGGCTGACATGCATAGACAAAAGGTCACGTGACTTTGTAACGGTATGTCCGATTTTCGAAATTTTTGTTTTAAAATGTGCGCAAGACCTGAAAGAAAAATGTCACGGAGCAGCGGCGCGTCATCTTACAGCGTTTTGGAGCAATAAAAAAAATCGCGGAGGGGGGGGGGGGGGCCATTATGGCCCCCCCCCCCCCCGGCCCTATTAGGGTTAAATGTTCTCGATATGTTTTTTATATTTTATACACGTACTGATATTTAGCAGTACAACTGAATTTAAACGAAACATTGTAAATAGGCCACACATCTTATATACTTATATTATATATTTTATATATTTGATAAATTATCTATCATATCTAATCAGTGGCGTAGCGAGGGGGCACAGGGGGGGGGGGGGGGGGGTGTTCACGTGTTTATGCGTGGCCCACACACTTCAAAGCCTCGTGGCTTTTTGGGTCGCCCCTATTTCCAAAGTTATATGTTTGAACATACAATTTGCACATATAAATATTATATTATATTCTTGATGTACTATTATGTAATGATCTTGTTGTTTACCGCCCATTTCACTTGTATGTTTTTTGTGTGTTTTTTTAAGGCAGATTTATTTCTGCATTTATTAACAAAATCAAAATGAAATATACAAAGAAAATTTGTACATACATAATAATAATAAAACAATGAAATGGGAATAGTTATATAATCATATAAATTAATGTGACAATAATTTATGTATATTATTACAACAAATAAACAACTGCAGCAGACCAACCATCATAAACAGGGAGCTTGAGTGGATGGTGGCCTGGGATGGGGGGGGGGGGGGGGGGGGGGGAGCTACATGGTGCCAAAAAGGTGTTGTATAACAATTACTAACTGAGTAATCTAATTTATACAAAACAAATAGAAATACAAATAAAATAAAATAAATGAAAAGCGTGTTGAGCGTAGTACAAGTGCAAACGTATGTTTATTCTATATTGTATAAAATAAAAAGGGGTGCATGTATATTGTACGTGCTGGTGCGGGTGCAAAACACACGTTTTCTCTATTATGTCGCGCCATAACAATTACTAATATTAAACAATGTAACAATGACAATTAATAAACAAATAACAAATAATCCATAAATACACTATTTATCAAATTTCATAAATAAAATGTTCAGGTTTTGATGGGAGTCTAAGTAAAATATTTAATATAACATTTGTTTTTCATATGGGCTATACAAGAATAGAGGGATGTGCATTGTTTTATGTTTTGGGGCAGTGAATTATATATCGTAATTAGTGTCCTTTTTGAAAGAAAGTATTTCAATTTGTATAATATACCTATAGCTCTAGAAACCTGAGTACAAACTTAAACAAAACAAATCTTGTTCAATTCATGATCAATTAAATTATTGTTTAATTCAATTCAAGTACATGGGTCCCCGTTGCAAGAAAGAGATACAATTGATTGTAAGTTAGAAACTTTGCGCGTTTCAACCAATCAGATTCGCGCATTCAGAACACATGATCTGACTTACAATAAATTGTAACTTACAATCGATCGTATATCTTTTTGCAAAGGGGGCACGATCTGATTTGCAATCAATTGCAACTTTACTATCTATCTAGGTAAAAGTTCTGCTCGGAGCCGAACATGCACATTAACATTACAATAGTTTTAACTCCACCATGCTCGCAAGGTATAGAAAATTGCAAACGACTAAGTAAAAAGCCTGTTATCATTCAAAAAGAGCCATTAAAACACAAGAGGGCGCTCTCTAAAAATGCATTGGCTTCAACCATTTCTCATACAAAACTGTGCATGTGATGTTTTGTTAAAATAATGATTAAATAGAGATATCATCAACAACTATTTAAAAACATCTTCTTGAACCATAATTGAAAAAGTGTTTTATATGTATTTTTAAATTTATCGAAAAAGGTGGGGTTCTATTACTTTATTCCGATTGGATATATTTATTGATATTTCAGCTGTTTCTGAACCGATTTTGATCTAGGACTACCCAAGAAAGTATAAACAACAGTCCTTCTTAGGTATACCTTCTTAGAACGTTCCAAGAAATAGTACATTCTTTTTTAGAACTGTATATGTTTCCTCTTTCCTTTGCTTACATGGTGCACTTCTCCTTTAAACCAACTGTATTAAAAAACCCAATATTGTTCAGATACCTTGCTGAAAGCTTGTTGTCATAATTATCACATTTAGTTACACAAAATTCAGAGAAATAATGAGCATGTGGCATAATAGCCCGGTCACATATCAACGGATTGCGTAAACGGATGTCAAACGGAGAGCTAAATTTTCCATCCGTTCGTCTCCGTTCGTATGCGTTTCTTGTCCGTTCCTTGTCCGGTGATGTATGTACGTTGTTCTTTGTTTTGTACACGAAGCCATGGAGACGACTTTCATCATCGGATAATTTCATTTCGCAAATTTTCTATTCGTTGGGCATTCAGCGTTTCCGCTATCCGTTGATATCTGACCGGGCCATAACTAAGACTGAGGGCATCCATCATTGTACGGGGTATACTGTATACTGGTATATGGACTTTGCCCACATATAATTAGGGGTGTCAGCCAGGTACAAGTAAAACGACCGAAAACTGAGTTATATAATATGGGACCTAGCTAATTTGTGCAGAAAATTAAACAAATTAGACAAAAAAAAGGATGGCATCCCTTTTGTCAGTTGAGAAAGAGAAGGGTTCACCCAAGACTGCGTCTATCGGATGGTGATGATAAAGGGCCGTCCCAGATGTTAATAATCAAAATTGATTGAACGCGTCTGTAAAAAAAACCCAAACCAACCAACTAATAAATGCAGTTGCGCCTTTTTAGGGATTAGAATATAGACAGATGGCGCCATAATAATGTTTACAATATTTTATTATTTGCACTGTATAATTTATTATAGTCAAGTTTCTAGTTTCGCTAATACATTTTACGCCCTCTCTCGAACTTAACGCAGCAGTCGGGCTTACGTGATAGTATCATCGATATAATATCTATTTTAAATCGATAGATAGTATTGAGTTATCCATGTTTTGCGGATTGGAGAGGGTGCGGCGAGGATCACCATGGTGGGAGTCTGTGTGAGCGTGCGTGTGAGTGTGTGTCTGTGTGTGTGTGTGTGGGGGGGGGGGGGGGCGGGTGCTTGTCCCCATTGAGGCCCATACGTCCGAGCAACGCAGCCTAATTGTTTAGAATTCGGACTGATTCGAGAGAAGAACCGAGCTCTTTCTACTAGACCATGTAGAACATAATCCATCATCGCTTCGTGTAACGTATTCCCGTTTATTGATGTAGAAGGGGGAGCTGGGGAGGGGGGTGGGGCAATTATAGTTACTCTATGGGGGCAACAGTTCCCAAAACTGCTTAAAGATCTCCGTGATCGATATAATTCATTTTTGTTTCATCGCTATTCGGGAGATAAGCTACGGTTCTGGTTATCATTTTTTTAAATATCGCTTCAAAGATGGACTCAATAGAGAGCCAAAATCACACTTTTCAGCTCTTTAGAGCCCCGCAGAGGGCCTCCGGAGAAAACACGATGCCCCCATTAAGAGGTCACGTATTATGACGTCTTTGGCCGTACCCGTGTACACCAGCAAATTTGGAATCTCCATAATTATAAAAATACAGCGATTTAGGCTTGTTTTTCCAAAATGTATATGTTATTTTTTCACAAAATTACATAAGTAACCGGATTATAAGTATTGAGGGGGTGGGGGTGGGGGGGGGGGGGGTGCCAAAGTTGTATTAAATCAAATGTATACCTTATACAAAAGGAAGACTGTACTATACACGGTGTCCCAGAAAAAACAAAACCGGGTTCATGGCAGAAATGTTATGTTATAATGAATAATTTCCTTGATGATATATATATGTCTGAAAACCTACGTGTCTCTTCTTTTATTTGATATACAACTTATGGCACATAATTCACGCATGACTGAATTAGAACGATAGAAAGTGGTGTTACCAAAATTCAATTTGCGCGCAGAAATTGCAAGTTTGGGTGAGGTTTTGGGGAGAGTTTTAAGAGTAGTAAACGTACTTATTTTGAAAAAGGACAGACACCGCATGAAAATTCATAATTTTATCTTTTATATGACACCTCATGTTTAAAAATAAATTATATATGCCAGAGAACGAATACAATGAAAACATGCTTGATTCCAGCCCAAATGAGTAACTTTCCTGATCTAGCCTGTTTCCTGATCCCCATGTTTGTGTAAATTCACTCATGCATCAACGTCCATTGTCAGCTGCTAGTCAGGAAAGCTGAGCGACTTCTTACTCAACTTTCACTCATTCGGGCAGAAATCAGGCATGTTTTCATTGTACTCGTTCTCTGGCATAAATCATTTATTTTTTTAGCATGAGGTGTCATGTAAAAGATAAAAATATGAACTTTTATGTGGTGTTTGTCCCTTTTTAAAAATAAGTACGTTTACAACTCTTAAAACTCACCAAACTTCAAATTTATGCGTGCAAATTGAATATTGGTAACACCACTTTCCATTGTTCTAATTCAGTCATGCTTGAAGTATGTGCCATAAGTGCACATCAAAATGAAAGAAGAGACACAGAGCTTTCCAGGCATATATATATCATCAATTAAATTATTCATTATGACAGAAAATTTCTGCCATGAAACCCCGTTTCGTTTTTTCTGGGACACGGTGTAGATTGCTTGCTTGTTATAAATTACAAAATAACTTGATGCTTGTAAACTCTACACACACATTTATATATGCATCAGTGACCATTCATTGAAATTAAATGTACCATTTGCTAGAACAGAGTTATATGAACTCATTTTATGTAAATGCAGCTCGTGATTGGAAAAACTTCCACAGCATATTATAAGTAGCCCTTCCCTTATATCTTTTAAAATGGCACTGAAGTTACATTGACATATTATATAGATCTTATCCTGGTTAAATGAGTGTTTATAATTCTCAAATATGTTTTAATTGTAAATTTGTAAATATTATTATGCAATAAGCATCCATATACTGTTTTATATACTTGTTGTAGTTATTGATTTTAAATGTGTGACTACGTTTGGGCTTCTGCCTTTTTTGTTTTCCTTTGGCTGTTTTTTATATTGTCAATAAAGTGAATAAATAAAAAATAAAAAGTCAAAGACAAATACCTATATAACCATTGCCATGTATTTCACTGTTTCCGTGTGGTTTGAATACATACCAGCCAATAATATGATCTCCAATGATAGAAAGCCTCCCGGATTTATGCGAAATCATGCGTATATGATCAGTGGCGCTGAAAGCAGTTTTGGATTGGGGGGGGGGGGGGAGGGGGGGGGAATGACCTAAGGGGGGCAAAGACCAATTTTTTTCGCGGCCGAGACCACCTGCCCACAAATTTTCGAGACCGAGACAATTGGCTCGAGGTCCTCTCAGAGTGGGGGGGGGGGGGAGGGGGGGGGGCGGCCGCCCCCTGCCCCCCCCCCCCCCCCCGCACTTCCGGCGCCTAATGATGATTGTATTTTTCCTTATTGCCCTATTCCAGTCCTGTATTACGCTTTCGCATTTTCTGTATGTTCTCCTTTTCATCGTGGTTCAAGGTTCCAGGATGTACAGCCATCCGGAGCCGTAAACAACAAAAATAATAACATCATTTTACCACTTCCTTTGCCGCTAGCATGACTAGCGTAGCCACCAAAACAGATGCTAGGGTCAGTTACCCATCCTTGAAGGTCATTGATAAAAACTAATTTAAATATTATCAATTTAGCCTACAAGTATGGCACTTGCTTATGTATTTGGAATCTAACTCAAATCACGCGACATCCCCATTCGGAATCTATAGATATGCGTATACTAATCCCCCTTTTTGTTATTTTCAGGATACGCCATTCCTCTATAGTACGTCACAAGTGCTCGGGCTCGAACCCACTATTTTCATTTGAATTGCCACATACAAGCATAAAACACAATAGGCGCATACTTTGTTTTGTTCCTTTTTAAATTTTTACTTACATTATTTACTCTTGCATTACCACATACAATAACAGACGCATGTTTTTCCTTTTTTTCTGTTATTTTATTTGTATACAGGATTAATCTCATCAGTAAAAAAAAAAAAAAAGTTTTACAACGGAGCCCTGTTGACACTGTATTCGCTAACAATAGTCATACACAAAACCATACTATTATAATATACAAACATTGTTATCATGGGAAAAAAATATTACAAATATCAAACAATTGGACAAAAGTAAGATAATTAATCTTTACAATTGTACATAAAAGAGACTATATTAGTGTATCATAATTTACCCCAAAACAATACAACTAAATACTCACTAATCGACTAATTTTCTCAAGAGTCAAGATAAGAATTTATTCAATACAGATGTACATGTACTACTATCATAACTTATTATTCTTATATTATATTCTTTGATAAAGACATTAATGGAAACTATGCCAACTCTGTCGGAAATAATAATTTTGCATGTACAATATTGGATCAATGTCGACACGAAAGGACAATTTAAAATGCCGTGTAACTGGATACTGTATGTTTATTCAAGCTGCAGAATCAGGAGAAACAAAACAAGAGGAACAGTCATAAGTATGCTGTTTAAAACTGAACAATTTGAGCTACTTTTACAAACATTCAATTTGCAATAATCATTATCTATCTTTGTATGAGTAACCTAAACATATGCAAAACATTTTGTATTAACCGTTTCATTAAATATAAATTAAATATAAATCTGAATCTCAAACTGTATGGAATCCAATTAAGTGTTATTTCAATCTTTCAAAATTCATGCCAACTATTTCGTAGCAAAATCTAACATCACTTCACAAATTAACGTCTATCTTGAATATTCCAACTCGACTAGCAATTTGTATGTCAGAAGAGTCTAAAATGGCATATTTCTAGAAAAGCGTTGAATTTCATGCTTCTGCGCAAATATGCACACTTCTCCATAAACATAGCCACTAAATACATGTTTACATACTTTTACCAAAAAGAGCACAAAATATTCATATATCTGCCCTTTTATCCACCTTTGACCCATTTTAACCATTTTATGCCAAAGACAAGACTCTTTCGACATACTTTGCCTGTAAACAAACGCGTATATTCTCGTTACATTTATAAATAATAATTTAACTCCTGTAAGGAAACATTTGTCATTTACAGAAACTTAATGCTCCTTTCAGGTACATTCACTGTGAACCTAATCCTCAAAAATAAATATATTATTTTCTTCAAACTTAGTTAGGGTAATTTTCCCTATGTAAACCTTGTAACTGCCATTGTCATTATTATACGACAATCATTCATTCCGTGTACCGTTTACCGTGCTACTTATACAAGATATCACCGCACTGCATTCTTACATAACGTGCATTCACATTGTACGGTAACTCATCCAATACACACAATTTTGCCGAAACAAATTCAACTTATTTCCATGTTTCTAAACTAAACATCTCACTTCCATTAACACCAGCAAATACTTGAATAATCGATATTTTACTTACTTATCGTGCGGCATTCTAAACTAATCAAAGTCGTAACTTTCAGGGCATTTTTCCGCCCGAAATGACGAAAACAACTTCTTCGGACTGAAAGCTAATTGGCATCTGCAACTCGTAATCTTTCTATGGTATCTTCAAAGGAGCGCAACACAAAACAAAATTTGCAAGGTTTGCACAGCAAACCATCCTCCCCCCCACCAAAAGAAACTAAATTGACATGCCGCACCACCTATCGTAAGTTTCTTTCCTAATCCTCGTAACCCTCAGCCGGATAAAGTACGGCTATCTTTGTGATTGGTCGGTTATACGCAGGAGTCCTTAGTCATGACCCTAACAGACCTAACTTTGCCATCGTCTCCAGGGTATGCTTGAGACACGCGACCTAATGTCCATTTTCCCCGGATGGCATTGGGATCAGCTACCATCACGATATCGTCTACTCTGACATTGCGCTTCTCTGAGTTCCATTTCTTCCTTGGTACCAGTAGTGGGAAGACATCCCTCTGCCAAGCCCTCCAGAAGGAATCGACGATCTTCTGCACGAATTCGAAGCGATGACGAGGATTCTTGGTCTCTCTAAATGGTCCCTGTGGTACATGGCTGGAAGCCCTCCCCAGCAAGATGTTGTTAGGACACAGGTATGAACCGTCGTCTGGATCCGTCGGAATCCTTCCAATGGGGCGCTGATTTATGAGGTTCGCTACTTCTTGAAGACACGTGTGGAGCTCAAAAGGTGTGAGGCACTGGTCACCGATCGCTTTCTTTATCGATATCTTGCAGCTCTTCACTAGCGCCTCTGCACATCCGTTGTGATGTGGAGCTGATGGGGTAATGAACTTCCACAGAGTTCCTTTCTCGGCACAGAACTCCTGGAGTTCCTCTGCGTTCCAGCCCTGCACCATTTCCCGTAGCTCCCTCTCAGCTCCGACGAACTGCTTTCCATTGTCGCTTATCATTGTCGCTGGTTGACCGCGTACCGCAAAGAACCGCCGCAGGACTTGCATGAATTCCATGGTCGAACAGTTCTGGGCAACCTCGAGATGGATAGCTCGTGTGTTGAGGCATGTAAATACAACACCATAATGTTTGTCAGTCTTGTTACGTCCAACTTTCACCTGCAATGGCCCAAAATAATCGCATGAAGTGTTGTGGAAGGGCGGTGAAAAAGGTTTCATCCTCTCGTTAGGCAGCTCGGACATGAATTGTGTTTCTGCTTTCTTCTCTATTTCGCGACAGGTGACACACTTAAATTTCGCAGACTTGGCAAGACGTTGGACTCGAGGAATCCAGTATTTCGCTTGAATCTTCCCAGCCGTCGTAGCTACTCCACCGTGACCTTGCTGGTGATAGTACCTCGTGATGAGTTTCGCAACATGATGATCATTTGGGAGCAAAGCAGGATGTTTTTCTTCGTAAGAAACCTGACTGCATTTGTCTGCTCTGCCTCCAACTCTGATCACACCCTCCTCGACAAAGAGACTGAGCGTCTTGAATTCCCCAGACTTCATACGTTGATGGAGTGGCCTCTGGGTTTCCTTGATCCAATGCAACTCTGCGTGATCTAGTTCCGATGGAGTAAGCGGCCCTTTAGATCCATGCGGCTTTTCCTGGTGCTCGCTCTTCTTGCATCGAGCTTTCAGATTTCGAATGAATCTGTACACATATGCTGTGACCCTGATGAGCCTCCTCCATGACGAAAACTTCTCACAGCTTATGACTTCAGTGCATGTCACTTGTAGAACTTCCTTCACTTTCTTGCGTTCTTCTTCAGGTTCTTGTACCGGAAGTGACTTGTCTTCGGGCCATTCCTCCATGGGCTTACACAGGAATTCGGGGCCATGTTCCCACTCTTTGCATAGGTCAACTACTGGTATGCCTCTTGATATCTTGTCTGCAGGATTGACGTTTCCAGGTACAAATCTCCAAGCTTCTGGATCGGTCGCGCTCTGGATCTCTCCTATTCTGGCCGAGACAAATGATTTGTATGCCCTTGAATTACTGTGGATCCAGGCCAGGGTGATGAGGCTGTCGGTCATGAAAACAGTCTCCTGCAGCTCAAAGTTCATTTCATCCTTGATCATGGTGAATAGTCTCGTCGCCATGACCGCTGCTTGTAGCTCTAGTCTCGGGATCGTAAGTTTTTTCAGAGGTGCTACCCGCGACTTTGCAACGACGAATCTTGTCGTGAAGCGTTCATCAGCAAGCTTCCATCTGATGTAAGCGCAAACTCCGAAAGCCTCTTCAGAAGCATCAGCAAAGATACATAATGTAGGCTTCTCTATGGCTCCTTCAGGGGTGAGGCTTCGTGGGAACTCTACAGCATTCAGTTGCTCCATTTCCTTGAAGAGCGTGCACCACGCCTCTTCTTTCTCCGGAGGGAGCGCGTCATCCCAGCCAACACCTAGCTGCCATAACCGCTGGATCCCAATCTTTGCTCTCACTAGAAAGGCAGCTGTGTATCCTATCGGGTCGAAGACTTTGGCGATCTTGCTCAAAATCCTTCGCTTTGTCCACTTCTTGTCATCATATTTCTCTGGAGCCACCCTGTAGGAGAACACATCCTTACTTTGGTTCCATGTAACCCCCAGAACCTTTTCCTCAGACAGCTTCTCTAGAAGGCTCTCTTCTTTTTCACAGTCTTGCCCTATAGCTTCATTTGATGTCCAGCCTTTCACCTTAAAACCGCCTCTTTGCAGGACATCATCAATCTCGCTAGTCAGCTGGATGGCTTGTTCAGGAGTTGACGTTGAGAAGCAGATGTCGTCCATGTACGTGCTTGTCTTCAAGATGTCCGCTGCTTCCGGATGTTGCTCTTCGGACATCTCAGCAGTCTTCCTGAGCGCGATCTGGGCCATCGCAGCTGAGGGCTTGTCCCCAAACGTCACAACTGTCTTCATATAGACATCTGGCTTTCGTTTAACTTCCAGGTCTCTCCATAAGTACCGATGGACATGTTGGTCGAGTTCTGGGACCTTCACCCGATGGTACATTTTCGATACATCCCCGCATACTGCTACACGGTTCTGTCGGAACTTCAGCAAGACTCCGGGCAGCGGATTCAGAAGGTCAGGACCTTTGTGCCAGTACTCGTTGAGGCAATGACCTTGGAATGAGGCTGAAGAATTAAACACTATGCGCACCGGAGTACTCCTTTTGTCTGGCCTTAGAACAGCATGATGTGCGATGTAGTGTACTGGACCGTTGTACTTCTCCATCACATCTGTCGTCAGTTTCCTGGAGAAGCCTAGCTCCACTAGTTCCTTCATCTGTTCTTGATAAGCTTTGGCATTCTCTGGGCTACGCAGCAGCTTCTTCTCAGTTGCTTCAAGCATCTTCTCAGCTTGCCACTTGTTGTCCGGTAGGTGTTTAGGATCTCTCTTCCAGGGGTAGGATACTGTCCACTGCTGTCCATCGTAGACACAAGTGTCACTGATGCGGTCATATTCCTCCTTTTCTGTTCTGGTCATGCTAGTTGGTGTACACAGGCAGTCTGTTGCCTTCACGCCCATTGCTTCTGTAGTCCAGAAGTCAGTCAAGTTCACACCCTTCGCCAACTGGACATGCAGTACCTTCGCTGATTGTGGTCGATCCTGTGCGGGAGTCCCAAAAAGAACCCACCCAACTGGTGACCTCCGAGCAGTAAAGTTGTGTGACTCTATCGATTTACCGCCATGAAGCTTGGGGTGGTCGATTCCTATGAGCAAGTTGACCGCTCCCCTTTCTCGATGCAACATGTCTCTTCTGAGATTGAGTTGTCGAGCTGCAGAAATCATGTTGTGCTCTGATACTTCGTCAACTGCGCTGATGTAGGGCAAACCAATTGCTGTGATGGTGACCGGCTTCTTACCTTCTATTTCTTTTATTGTCACTTTGTATTCTTTTGTTGTCACCTCCTCTTCTTCTCCCCCAAGCTTTGATATGACTACCGATACCTCTTTTCCATCAAGTCCAAGCTCATCTGCTAGTGACTGCTTGATGATCGATAACTGCGATCCAGAATCAATCAACACATTAGCGTTCATCCTCGCATCCTGGTGAATCACCTCCACTGTCAAGATTGGAAGCAAGGGGTCCTTCGCGTTTACGCATGCGATGTTACACTCCACCTTCTCTGATGATACATGGAGCAGTGGGTGGTGATAATATCCGCATTGTTCTCCATTGACCATCTCAGGACATCGCTTCCGTCTCTTACATGTTGCCATCATATGGTCTCCTGTTGCCTTCTTCAAGCAACTAAAACAACCCCTCTTCTCCTTGACCAATTGCAATCTTTGGTCTGGTGTCATCTTCAAGAAGATCTTGCACTGATCTATCCAATGCGAATTATCGCTACAGTTCCAACACTTGAACCATGGTTTTATGTTTCTTTGATCTTTGTCTCCTTTCACCGGCCCCTTTGACATCTGGTTGATCAAGGTGTGCCTGGTCTCTCCTCTGAGTGGGGCAGCAGACCTCATCCTTGCTTTTAGCTCGATCGACAACTACTGCAAGAAACTTTCGAAGGTTGCAGATGGTTCTATCTCTTGATGTCGAAACCAGATCTTCCGGTCCTCAGGAGCAAGCTTCCTTTCCATAACAGCCAACATGTGACTATTATCCATGTCGCTTCGTTTTCCAATTCCATCCAAAGTGTTGAAATTTCTCCGCACCAAGTGGACGAAATCACAAAATCTGTCGTCTTCTCCTGGCTTGAGTGGCCTGAACTTTGCTATGTCGTTGATAATTGCATCAGCAACCAGCCTAGAGTCGCCGTAAATCATGTCCAACTGCTCCCAGGCTGCCTCGTAGTCATCTCCTATGCCTTGAATCATCTGTAAAGGCTTGTCTCTCAGGCATGATCTCATGATCATCAGTGCATCCCTTCTTGCATAATTGTTGCCGATTGCATGTGTGAAGTCAGCTTTGAAAATGGCATAGTCTCTCACATTTCCACCAAATGTGGGCATCCTTGGTTTCTCCATCCGAAATCTTTGAAATGACGGCCTCGACACTTGCTCATCTTCAATCGACGTAGGTGCTTCGCTGGACGTCGGCGCATCCTTGTTCGGAGATTCCACTCTTGATTCCTCGTTGACCGCATAACGGGAGTAGTCTTTCTCTTTCATGCTCAACTGCAGGAATGTTTCTTGGCATTCCTCCATCCACTTTTCTTCCAACGCGAAATCATCATCATCCTCGATGGAGGAAGTAAACTGCTCGTGTCTGCCCTCGAGCTCGGTGAAAGCATCCCTATATGCCTTGATGCCCTCAGCGATTTCATCTAGGGGGCGCTCTTCCTTCAGCATACATTCCAGGGCGTTTCCTAATCGCGTAAACCTCGCTTTTGCCCCTCTCCGCTTCAGTTTCAGTTCCTTCGCATCAGCCATGATCCCGGATTGGTCAGCGGGTGTTGCAGCTTCTGACTCACTCGCCACCAGACTTCGTTGGATAACTTGAATTATTGGATCAATGTCGACACGAAAGGACAATTTAAAATGCTGTGTAACTGGATACTGTATGTTTATTCAAGCTGCAGAATCAGGAGAAACAAAACATGAGGAACAGTCATAAGTATGCTGTTTAAAACTGAACAATTTGAGCTACTTTTACAAACATTCAATTTGCAATAATCATTATCTATCTTTGTATGAGTAACCTAAACATATGCAAAACATTTTGTATTAACCGTTTCATTAAATATAAATCTGAATCTCAAACTGTATGGAATCCAATTAAGTGTTATTTCAATCTTTCAAAATTCATGCCAACTATTTCGTAGCAAAATCTAACATCACTTCACAAATTAACGTCTATCTTGAATATTCCAACTCGACTAGCAATTTGTATGTCAGAAGAGTCTAAAATGGCATATTTCTAGAAAAGCGTTGAATTTCATGCTTCTGCGCAAATATGCACACTTCTCCATAAACATAGCCACTAAATACATGTTTACATACTTTTACCAAAAAGAGCACAAAATATTCATATATCTGCCCTTTTATCCACCTTTGACCCATTTTAACCATTTTATGCCAAAGACAAGACTCTTTCGACATACTTTGCCTGTAAACAAACGCGTATATTCTCGTTACATTTATAAATAATAATTTAACTCCTGTAAGGAAACATTTGTCATTTACAGAAACTTAATGCTCCTTTCAGGTACATTCACTGTGAACCTAATCCTCAAAAATAAATATATTATTTTCTTCAAACTTAGTTAGGGTAATTTTCCCTATGTAAACCTTGTAACTGCCATTGTCATTATTATACGACAATCATTCATTCCGTGTACACATTTACCGTGCTACGTATACAAGATATCACCGCACTGCATTCTTACATAACGTGCATTCACATTGTACGGTAACTCATCCAATACACACAATTTTGCCGAAACAAATTCAACTTATTTCCATGTTTCTAAACTAAACATCTCACTTCCATTAACACCAGCAAATACTTGAATAATCGATATTTTACTTACTTATCGTGCGGCATTCTAAACTAATCAAAGTCGTAACTTTCAGGGCATTTTTCCGCCCGAAATGACGAAAACAACTTCTTCGGACTGAAAGCTAATTGGCATCTGCAACTCGTAATCTTTCTATGGTATCTTCAAAGGAGCGCAACACAAAACAAAATTTGCAAGGTTTGCACAGCAAACCAAATATAATTGAAAGTATCTAAGGTGATATATTCCGAGAATAAGTACATGACTGTATACTTGATTTAGTTGTGTCTTGTTCGCTTTGTTTTGATTGCACTTAGTCCACTTGTAGACTGACCAAAGTTTATGTTTCTATTTGGCATTGATTTAAAAGCTTAGTTTTTGATCATTTCCTTCTGGTCTATGTCTTCAGTTTCAAATCAGTTAATTTGTATAACTGTATATATAGTGTGCGGGCTGGGGACGGATGTATATGTTGTCTCTCTGTGTGAATCATTGTCCTCCTCCCACTTCCACCATAGCCTACTCTTGTGCCCTACCGTTTGGATCCAAAATAGCAATTTATTATCATATCGCACCTCCTCTATTATTAAGACACCCATCCCCCACCCCTCATTGCCATTCATAGTGGTTAACACCTGCCTGGCCAGTAAAATATGTTCTAGTTTAGTGTTCAGATTTTGTTGTTGTTGTGTGGTTAATTGACGTTAATTAAAATTGGATATACGCCATTATACCGATTCAGTAAAAATATCTATATTGTACATACCATATAATGTTCAAATAATCAAATAACCAAGGTCCAACCAACCAACCAGTAAAATACGCGCGTCACCTGTGTATACATATTGGCGTACTATGTGGCGTAGCGATCGGTCGAGTGGGTGTGGCCTCTACAACGGCAGTGTTGGAGTCATACTTCTATGGGTGTGGCTTGGGTACGATACCCCTCCCTGATCGAGAGAACTACACAAATGGGGGAAATAAAGAAATATTGCATATCATTATGTAACCCAAATCCAGTTATGCAGCCGCTCGTGCAAGCTTCCCTATATTACACAACATAACCAACGCAACAACAAATTACTTATCACTCTGTCACTGAAGCCCGGCGCAGACAGAGCCGATCGATCTGATAGGCCAGATCCGACTGAAAGCCTCAGTCGGTCCGATTCAGTCGCGGTCGATTCAACTGTGCATCGGACCCCATTAGCTGGCTTCCGACTAGAGTGAGGCAACGTATGCACGGCGCAGACAGAGCCGACTCGACCCGATCCGACTGGTTTTCAGCCTGATTAACTCAGTATGCGCTGCCTCAGGACTCCGGTTTTTCCAGTCAAGGGCCAGTCGGAGGTCATTCGAGGCCGATTCAACATGTTGGATCGGCTCCGACTGAGCGAAACTGACTCTAGCCTGACTGAAAACCAGTTGGATCGGGTTGAGTCGGCTCTGTCTGCGCGGACAGTGTAATATCTTGCTCCGCCACGGTCCGGAAATTTGGACCACCGGAATGAAACGGGGATTTCCCTTATTCATTACAAAAGGGGAGCGCAATATAAATTTACTAACTGCCTTTCTCTAGTGCATTCTACAATCATCTGTCACCTCTTTACGCGTACTCAAATTACTATTTTACATTTCGACTCAGTCTATTTTGCCATGATTGAACATAATCAATATGATTAATTAAATGCGACTTAGTCATAATTTCTGTATACGTAGTTGAAGTAAACTTACTGTAGAAATACCAGATTAAAGTTGAAATGCTCTTACACGGCATATGTTGCCTCTGAAATGACGAAATTGGTTGTACAATTTGGTTGTACAACTCTTATTATGCCACCATTTTAACTCTTTTGTTGTTGTTGTATGATAAAGAAAAACAAAACCAGTGAGGATTTTTTTTGGTCCGTGTTCCATGTGTACAAACCTAATATATTGAACCAGTTTAAAAAACTTTGCATTTCCGCTAAAAACGTGGTAACATGAGAAAATTCCTTCACACAGCACTTAGTATGCTCTGTATATAGTCAGACTATACAGTAAAACATGCTTATTTGATCAACCTTTACCGTAGTCAGTTTTTACATGCATGTTGCAATGTATCTACTGGATCCTTACAAGATAGTGTAATGACGATTCAGTATAATACGTGGCCATATTCCGGTATCATAAGTATAGAACAATTTAATGCCAATTAAATTTAATGCGAATCGTTGTTACTCAACCCCCCCCCCCCCCCCACCCCCCCCCCCCCCGCCGCCAAAAATAAAAAAATTAATAAACATTTAACAAAATAATAATTAAATAAATAAATAACCCAAAACAAAACAATCCAAAACTAAACAAACAAACAAAACAAACACACACACAACAAAAAATCACAATTATCTCCATCATTTATTTGTCCAAACCATACAATTCTTGTTCGAGGTTTGTATTCAGCGTATTACATATTGCTCCATAATATTATAACCATTTTGATTTTGGTCCATATAGCAAATATTGATATGTGAGAATAAATTACACCCTTTACTTCCTCAATTGACCGTATATACCTTGGACGTACTGCGTCGAAAACCATCACTGTTCGGAAATCCGTTATAAATTTAGAGAAAACAACTTTACTTTGTATTTTGACTTTCATTTTGAGCAAACAAAATTGTATGATGTTAACTCCATATAAGCTCCACACGTGACAAAGTGATTCACTAGAATATGGGTTCTGAAGTTCCTCATTGTTAATTTACGGAGATATAGATTATGCGCGCATATAGGATAGGCCTGATATCTACCACCATTTTGTCATTTCTGTCTTGATCTTTGGATACAATCATGCAAAATGATGGCTAATTTATTAGTACTCGCCGTTATTCTGTTTGGATTCGGGATTTCTTTATCTACCCAGGACGCAGGTAAGCTATAAAAATATTGTTTTTATATGTTTTATGCAATGATCATAGATAATATCCATACGCAGTGGCGTAGAGAGGTTCGTACACCTGGGGGGGGGGATGATTTGCCGTTCACCGGACCGAGACCAATTTTTCCCCGCCGAGACCGCCTGCCTAATTTTTTCGAGACCGAGGGAATCGGTTGACAGTTCTCTCAGCGGGGGGGGGGGGGGGGGGGGGGGGGGGGGGGGGGGGGTTGTGAGTTTCCTGTACTGCACACTCACATTCAGCATAATCATTGCAAATGAGATATCATATCAAAGATAAATTAACCTACTTTCTGATAGTGCAACACGGAATAATGATAGAGTTATGATTAATAAAACAATATATTACCGGAATCTTCAAACAAGAAGCCACGGTCTTAAATTCATAGCATTAATAGACCCCCATATCCGGTCTTACTGCACACACCCCAATAGCATAATTATTACAGGTGAGACAAGAGTTTAAAGAAAAATAAACACGCTTTCACATGATGTTAAATTTACTGATCATTATGCAATGTAAAATCCCAAAACATCTCCTCCAATAGTCGCTTTTCGAGACCGAGGGAATTGTTTGAAAGTTCTCTGAGCGGGGGGGGGGGGGGGGGGGGGCTCGTCAAATCTTTTTCGCAGCCAAGATCATTCATCAAGATGGTCGAGACCAGGCGCGCCGGAAGCAGTTTTGGATTGGGAGAAGCAAAAACCTAAGGGGGCTCACGATTGTGTGTGTGTAGGGACTCATGCCCAACCACACTCACAGGGCTGCCAACTTTGAGCCAGATGTGAGAGTGAGACATTGCGAGGGAGCGAAGTTACTGAGCGGGGGGAGGGTGTGGGAGGGGGGGGGGGGGTGTCCCCCCTCCCACGGTAGGGAGCTTTTGCATTTTTAGACTTGAAATCGTGCACTCTGGTGCTTACCTAGATATGAAATTCGGGCTTAAAGATGAATAACAGTTTTGGGAAAGTTACAGAAAGCATTTATAATTGATCAATATTGTTTAATAAGTATCTAAAAAGGGCTTGTGTGGTAAAATCCGAACCTAACGATGCGTTAAATGCAGAAATATCGGAAGAAATCCAATACCCGCCCGTGAAATGTATAAATCCACCGCCCGTTCGTACCTGTCCGCGCCGCTAGCGCTGGACTGGAGATATCGACAAGCTGGGGACAAGCCCGTATAGCGAACGCACGTGGTCAAATTGCACGTAGCGTATGCGCGATTCCGCGTTGGCGATAT
Organism: Echinarachnius parma; assembly: GCA_037951105.1. Classification (NCBI taxonomy): domain Eukaryota; kingdom Metazoa; phylum Echinodermata; class Echinoidea; order Clypeasteroida; family Echinarachniidae; genus Echinarachnius; species Echinarachnius parma. Next base: position 45,599 of record JBAMJV010003961.1, on the reverse strand, counting down.
CTATTCGCAGCGGTTCGATTTGATAATTTACCAAATATATCAATTAGTAGGCGGTTTCAAGGAAAAATGTGTATCATCCCGTATTAGTAAAAAACTATTCTTTCACACGATTGGTAATAAGAGCTTCCATTTCATTTTTTGAGAGGGGGGCGTTTCCAAAACTGGCATATACCTTTAACATTGACTGTATCTGTCTACGCCCCTGTCCATACCGATATAATAATTTTCAGATACTGATAGCTTTTGATTAGTCTATATAGTAAAGTGTATAGCTATTAATATATGTATTCATTATTGGCATTTTTTATTTCGTATATGGACAAACTAAACCCCTCAAAAAAGTTCGGAAAGTCAAGTTTGATCGATTATATCTATTTTCTTATGAAATCATAATAGTTATATTTGGTATCACTTGAAAGAGTGTGTATGCCTCTTTAAAATGATACCAAACTCGTAAGCATCACGAGCACGAGGTATGCGCAGTATAATATTTGAGAATAGGGGAATGTCAGAAGTGAAATGTTACAAAATGCGCCAACAAACTTCAGTTGGAAGGTCTGACACCCATATCACGGTCTTTCTCAAGTTCAAATTCTGTCGACGATGAATATCTTAACAATGAAGAGATACTGTTGAATATGGTGTCAGACAAAAGCCTGTTTAATTATCTTTCCAATGACACCTCACTTGGAATGATTTTGAAAGCCGGGTAGTTACAATTAAGGTAAATATTGGGGAGGATCGACAGCAAAATGTAAACAAAATGCATTTGATTATGTGAAATTGAAGGCGTTGCATCCAAAAACGATTTTTGTGGGGATATTTTAGTACTTTACTTTACATAATCATTATGAAATTCAACATCATGTTGAAGCGTGTTAATTTGTCAATAAAATAATGCCCCATTCATAGTGGTTATGTAATTGAGGTGTGTGTAGTACCTCTAAATGTATGGGGCTCAAAATGACACGTTGCAAGGTCGACGTTCTACCGTTTGATATGTGGTAATAAGGGCATACCTACACGGTCAAAGAGGGCGCTTATATGCCAGTTCTGGCCAGTTTGCGTAGGTTTAGAGAAATTTGATGCATTTTCAATACATCAAGTTCAAGGTTCAAGGTTCATTTTATTTATTTCTTTCACAACATTTTACATTTAATAATAGAACAAAACAGCATAAGAAAAACAATTTAAGTGCAATATTAAATCGATATACAATCCAAATGAAAGAAAGTGGAGACCTTAGAGAAGCTGGGCTTGTAAGAGCAAGGTCCCCATATAACATAATACATCAATGTTTCACTTTTTAAAATATTTCAAAGTTATCAAAACTACGAATGATTAAATATGGGGGAAATATTTACAAAAGGGATAGCTTGAAATTTGAAAAGGACAGGATGAAAATATATACAAAAGGATAGAGAGGAAAATAGCAAACTGGAACAAGAAAAACAACAAACAGAGAAAAACAGAGAAAGAAGAAAGTTATATGTATATAGGGGGAAATGGTATAGGGTGTTAAGAAAAAGAAAAATAGAAGACAGGAGGGGGGGGGGGGGGGGGAGAGAGAGAGAGAGAATGTGAAATGCTGACATTTATATTGAATAAACAAACAATACAAAAACAAAAAATAATGCACGTTATCAATAACAATTAATAAACTATTACTTAATATCATTTCTGGTGATATAATTTTTACGTTAATTCTCGACATAGTTACTCAATAAATGTAGTTTCAATTTGCGTTTAAAAACAAAGACACTGACAGATCTAGTTACATCGATAGGAAGTGAGTTCCAAAACTTGGGACCAGTACAAGCCAGCGTCTTCAGAGCAAAAGCAGTTCTTACACGTGGAATATGAAGTGCAGTTGCCTGCCTTGTATTATAGCTATGAATTTGATTATTCTTTCGAAATATTTGTACTAACGCATTTGGGAGAGTACCATTTTCAAAACCATACATAATTGCGCCTAACTGTATACAATAAATGTCTTCAACCTTCAATAGCTTATTACTACAGAACAAAACATTAGTATGAGCACGGTAACTCGCATTAAAAACAACTCTAACCACCCTTTGTGAGTTTGTGAGTTTGTGAGTTTCCTGTACTGCACACTCACATTCAGCATAATCATTGCAAAAGTAATTTGTCAATAAAATAATGCCCCATTCATAGTGGTTATGTAATTGAGGTGTGTGTAGTACCTCTAAATGTATGGGGCTCAAAATGACACGTTGCAAGGTCGACGTTCTACCGTTTGATATGTGGTAATAAGGGCATACCTACACGGTCAAAGAGGGCGCTAATATGCCAGTTCTGGCCAGTTTGCGTAGGTTTAGAGAAATTTGATGCATTTTCAATACATCAAGTTCAAGGTTCAAGGTTCATTTTATTTATTTCTTTCACAACATTTTACATTTAATAATAGAACAAAACAGCATAAGAAAAACAATTTAAGTGTAATATTAAATCGATATTCAATCCAAATGAAAGAAAGTGGAGACCTTAGAGAAGCTGGGCTTGTAAGAGCAAGGTCCCCATATAACATAATACATCAATGTTTCACTTTTTAAAATATTTCAAAGTTATCAAAACTACGAATGATTACATATGGGGGAAATATTTACAAAAGGGATAGCTTGAAATTTGAAAAGGACAGGATGAAAATATATACAAAAGGATAGAGAGGAAAATAGCAAACTGGAACAAGAAAAACAACAAACAGAGAAAAACAGAGAAAGAAGAAAGTTATATGTATATAGGGGGAAATGGTATTGGGTGTTAAGAAAAAGAAAAATAGAAGAGAGGAGGGGGGGGGGGGGGGAGAGAGAGAGAGAGAGAATGTGAAATGCTGACATTTATATTGAATAAACAAACAATACAAAAACAAAAAATAATGCACGTTATCAATAACAATTAATAAACTATTACTTAATATCATTTCTGGTGATATAATTTTTACGTTAATTCTCGACATAGTTACTCAATAAATGTAGTTTCAATTTGCGTTTAAAAACAAAGACACTGACAGATCTAGTTACATCGATAGGAAGTGAGTTCCAAAACTTGGGACCAGTACAAGCCAGCGTCTTCAGAGCAAAAGCAGTTCTTACACGTGGAATATGAAGTGCAGTTGCCTGCCTTGTATTATAGCTATGAATTTGATTATTCTTTCGAAATATTTGTACTAACGCATTTGGGAGAGTACCATTTTCAAAACCATACATAATTGCGCCTAACTGTATACAATAAATGTCTTCAACCTTCAATAGCTTATTACTACAGAACAAAACATTAGTATGAGCACGGTAACTCGCATTAAAAACAACTCTAACCACCCTTTGTGAGTTTGTGAGTTTGTGAGTTTCCTGTACTGCACACTCACATTCAGCATAATCATTGCAAAAGTAATTTGTCAATAAAATAATGCACCATTCATAGTGGTTATGTAATTGAGGTGTGTGTAGTACCTCTAAATGTATGGGGCTCAAAATGACACGTTGCAAGGTCGACGTTCTACCGTTTGATATGTGGTAATAAGGGCATACCTACACGGTCAAAGAGGGCGCTAATATGCCAGTTCTGGCCAGTTTGCGTAGGTTTAGAGAAATTTGATGCATTTTTTGCACACTCACATTCAGCATAATCATTGCAAATGAGATATTATATTAAAGATAAATTAACGAGCTTTCTTCAAACAAGAAGCCACGGTCTTAAATTCATAGCATTAATAGACCCCCATATCCGGTATTACTGCACACACCCCAATAGCATAATTATTACAGGTGAGACAAGAGTTTAAGGAAAAATAAACACGCTTTCACATGATGTTAAATTTACTGATGATTATGCAATGTAAAACCCCAAAACATCTCCTCCAATAGTCACTTTTCGATGCAACGCCTTCAATTTCACAAAATGAAATGCATTTTGCAACATTTCACTTTCGGCCCTCCCCATATTTAGCTGTACCATACTTAATCTGTTAATAAAATTGTTACGGACATAATCGTATTGAAAAGATAGACACATGGGCTTTAAAATGATACCAAATTTGATAAGTTTAAATCATTTGAACTCGCTGTAATCTTCGATACAACTTGAACATTAACAAATACGACACAAGAGTAAATTTCACAACTGAATACTTTCATACCTCCATTCTGAAACGCACTGCGTATTCCCTGATTTGAAATAAATGACAAATAATGTACCATTTTAAAGGGAAATCATCATGCATTGCAATTACACTAAAAAATAAAAAATACAATTTGACAATAAGAGTGATATAATCGATCAAAGTTGAGTTTCCGAACTTTTTTTTGAGGGGTTTATAATGTAAAGGTTAAGTTAGTAAGCCAGATCAGAGTAGCATACAGTATGTAGTTTGATCAGAAGGAAATCGGAGAGGACAATTCCCATAAAGAACCGTTAATGCAGAGAGTGCTATACCCGGCATTTCCAACCATGCAAAATTTATTTTCTTATACAAATATACATTCAGTAAATAGATCACCACCATCAAATACAAAAAAGCCTGAATATATTATATGTTTTTGCAGTTCACCGAGCGTTCATTACCCCTAAATTAGACCTTTACTATCCTTTATGTTGATTCTATTCTATTCCTATACAATGTTCTTGTCAGACTGGATTTGTGATTTCAACACCGACGACTGCTCCATCACACAACAGAACGGCGTTCAAGGATACTGGTATACTATAAACTATATTAACGACGATGCAGGTAAATAGACGGATCCTAGCCAAATTCTAACATGTGAATACTATGTTATTTTTTGTTAGACGGATCTATAAATAATATTTACTTTTGTGTCAAATATAATTCATGATAGCATCATACGTCTTTGATGTTCATGTTTTTGTTTGAATATAGAAACAGATGTATACTGTACATTTCGCATACCAAACATGCCAAAATACTTTTTCTTTCACATTGGTTTTGATTGTGCATTGCATCTTATTCCGCTAAGGACAACATGTATACTTCGCTTCTTTCATATCATGAATTTGTAAGCATCGGTTACACGTACTAAAATATGCGTTTGGTATTGTTTTCACTCCATTACTAACCGAGATTGATAATACTCGAAATGTACTGCCCACTCTTATTGGAGAATTCCATGCACAATGTAAGCTCCATAATAGGTTTTAACGGGTATCCAGTATAACAATTGAATTGCTTCGGACCGTGCATGTCCATCTAACTGTCTGACAGGTGGCTTGCTGAAATGCTCCTAGGGTTATGAAAGTGCACTTTTAGTGCTAGATTTTTTATTTTTTTTTTTCCCTCCACAGGGCATTTATTGGTACATTTATAAATATAACAAAATTAAACATAGAATGACATTTTCAAGCATATCATAATTAACAAAACAATAATATCAATAAATGAATCATAATGAACTGTCGTATAATAGCTTTGTAGAAAATTAACAAATTAAACAATATCAGAAAACATACTTTTCAAAGACAACCATTTTCTATCAAAATATTTACCTTGATCCTTTGAACTAAATATATATTTTTCATTTTTATAATATGAAATTAATGCTAATTTAAACTGAGAAAATACAGGTTTTTTATTAACTAATTTATTTCTAAATATACTTTGCTTACCAACGAATAATAAACAGTTTATTGCTTTATTATTAAAACCTTTTAATCCAAACAATATATTTTCATTTGTAAAATGTATATTACATCCAGCACTTAAGTTAATCCACCTTTTTAATTTTGCCCAAATATTCTTAACAAATTGACAATCACAAAATAAATGAGTAATTGTTTCAGTATGTGTATTACAAAAGGAACATAATTCATTTTCGACCATATTCAATTTAAACAATATGTCGTTTGTAAACAAAATTCTATGTAATAGTGTAAATTGAAACCAACGTAAATTAACATCCAGAGTACAATTAAATACAAGAGAACAATATTTCTGCCATATAGACTCATCGATATTAAAATTCCTTTTCCATTTTGTAAAGCTTTTACACTCTTCTCTTTTTTGTTGTAATAATAAAGCATATATATGTGAGCAGCCTTTTCGAAATTGACAAATAAGGGAAATTAAATTTAATCTTAAAGGCTGTTCCATTATAACAAAAATACCACTGCGGTTATTAAAACCAGATTTAATAGCTTCACATAGACCAAAATATTGTAAAAAGTTGACTGTTATTTGGTATTTCAATTTAAATTCATTGAGTGACAAAAAAGTACCGTCTTCATCTAACAAATCATTAATACATATTATACCCTTTTCGTACCAAGACCTATAAAATACACACACGTTATTCACCTGAATATGACTATTAAACCATAGAGGCTGACAAGATATATCGCGATAACTTTGAGACTGTAAAATACTGTAAGATAAAAAATACATTTTTCCAAAACGGGTTAGTTGCAACTATTGACATTCTTAAAAAGTGAGCGTCACCAAAAGAAGCGTTAAATTGACAATTTTCAGGTATAAATGTATACATTAAATTATCAATAAAAGAATCTATATTACCAAAAAAATATCTTCTCATCCATGATATCTTCAATGAATAAACATGTGAATATATAGCTATTTTGGCTCCTCCCAAATTATACGGTTGTATCATTTGCTTCCTACTTATTTTGTCAGGTTTATGATTCCAAATAAATTCAAAAAATTACTTTTGTAATATTTTCATTATTTCATCAGAGGGGTTCGGTAATGATAAAAATAAATAATTTAACTTTGATACTAATAACGATTTTACAACTATTATTCTACCAAACACTGTTAACGATCTTTTTAACCAGAGAGTCATTTGAGAGTTAATATGTATAATTTGTTCATAATAATTATGATCAACCATATCGTGCAAGTCACCCGAAAATCGATGCCTAAATATATAAAATAACCATCAAAAACCCAATCTAAATTTTCCTCTATACACAAAGAATCCTTCCTTTCTTTAGTGCTAGATTGATAGTAAATGCAGTGGAATCATGATCAATAAACGGCACAACGTAATGCGTGCATAATTAATTGTACATGGTGTATGAACAATGTTAATTCTTGATCGAGTGTTTCGCTCAAAAGCTGTGTTTAACATTTGATGGTATTCCAAATATACTGGCATTGGTACGCACTTCGCAATATAGTAAATGTTTTATTTACTGGTGATTATCATTAATCATGTTGATACGTATTTCTATCATACACTTTCAGTACATTTCCCGTATGTTAGTATAGCTGTTTTTGTTATAATATTTATAACTAAGTTTGATTTATGTTATTTTCTTCATGCAGACTACTATTACAATGCACAGTTCAACTATGGCTATCCAGGGGCTAAAGTTGCCTTTCGTCTACCGACAATTGCCTCATCCATGGGCAAGATTTCATTTAAATTCTACAATCCAAATTCCAATGGTCATCTGGAAGTAAAACGTTGTCGAAATGAGCTAGGGACCGGGATAGGCCTCTACAGTATTTCGAATTATACACAAGATGGTCAATTAAACATCTCATGTACTTCTGACATCGAGGTAAGTGGTAAATTATGTTAAGCCCATGATCCATGAATTGATACCACTTTTCAATATTTTTACTCGACTGTATTTCCTTCAATTTGCAGTATCATAAGTATGCACTTTTTTCTTATCGAATTTGCATGCTAGCTCTATAACGGTTTGACATAATGTACATAGAAATGTGATTGGTCTTACTTTTAAAGTCACCTGGAAGTAAAACGTTTTACTTCGGATTACTTAAAAAAAACCATTCATATATTTAATGCAGATATGCCAATATAAATGATTAAGGTAAAATACAAGTTTCATCATCATATCGGAATCCATTGTTTTCCCGATAAAGGAAAATGAGTTATACCAATGATTGATTACTCGTACGAAAGCTGTTTTGTATATACATTGACTTTTAGCTGGGATGAACGAACTGAAGTGAATGCAAGCATGATGTTAAATGCTCACAGTTCACACATTTCATCAACACATAATATACTATTAATTTATACCAACAAATTGTTATTTTACAAATATTTCACATGTAACAGATATTGTTTACTGCTGTGCGTGATAGCGATTATGGCTTTGGACTTCCTAATATCGGAATAGATAACATACACGTCTCCGAATTAGTTTCATCTCCGTCAGGTAAGTTAAAGGAAAATGCAATGAATAGCTAGGAAGAAAAAAAAAATTCGGAATAAAAAGCAGAATTAGAAAAGTGATTGCTTATTATTTAAAAAACAAAATGGTAACAAAAATTTTAAAAAAAGTTATATGACCGTTTGTAACAAAAGATGGATTGCCAAAATATGATCTCTTACATATGCTGCAATTTCTTTCAAATTTGACCTTTTGTTTGTTTTGTTTTTATTTATTTTGTTTGTTTGCTGAGCGGGCAAAAAATCAATGATCGTCCGGAGCCCGCTTCTTTATTTTTTTTAAATTTATTTTGTTTGTTTGCTGAGCGGGCAATATCAATAATATGATCGTCCGGAGCCTGCTTTGTTTGTTTTGTTTTTATTTTGTTTGTTTGTTTTCTGAGCGGGAAATATTGAAATTAGTGAGCGGTCTATTAATCAACCAATCAGATTGCATGATTCTTGAAATGAGGTATATAAAGCCATTGAACGTATAATTTTCACACTTCACTCAGTAAACATATCATATTAAACATTTGTAATGGATGCTCCTTATTTTTTTCTAATGATATCAATGCCATAATTATATGTATTGAAACATAGTTAAATTCATATGAACTTTTATTGTTTGTTTGTATTTGGTATGTAAAGAAGAAATATAATCAATGACTTAACCCTAAAAGGGCCGGGCTATTTGAGGTCTTCAGCAGGCCGGGGGGGGGGGGGGGGCATTATGGCCCCCCCCCCCTAAGATCTCGGCCGCAGAGCGGCCGATCGCCGTAAAAATTTGCACGCATGATAAGTGAAGTGTATAGAATACAATGGTAATTTTTTTAAATTTTGAAAAATGCATTAATTTGCATATTTATGGTAATTTATGCAAAACCCATAAATCATATATTCTTCATAATTAAACTCTGGTTTTCACTACATATATTCATTAGAGCATTTGTAATGATAATACGACAAAATTTTTTGGAAGAGCACGGTTCTTCCTTATGTTTTCTATTGTTTTGTTAATTTCTTATGTATTTCTTTGTTTTTTTAAACTAATGTATTTTATTGTTTTTGTTGTTTATTTTATTTCTAACTATAATTTAACTATTTTGAATCCCCAAACCAACATATAACTTGTAAACAACACCAAATAACTAATGATACACCTCATTTTACGAAAATTGATATTTCCATATGTTTTGTACACAAATCACGAAATTGAGCGATTTTCGGGCTGACATGCATAGACAAAAGGTCACGTGACTTTGTAACGGTAGGTCCGATTTTCGTAATTTTTTTTTTAAATGTGCGCAAGACCCGATAGAAAAAGCCACCAAGCCGCGGCGCGTCATCGTACAGCGTTTTGGACCAATAAAAAAAATCGCGGAGGGGGGGGGGGCCAGTATGCCCCCCCCCCCCCCCCCCCCCCCGGCCCTATTAGGGTTAATTACCATTTACAGTGATATTGAATGTTTTATTGTTTCTTTCTTTGCAGTTTGGTCTTGCGATTTCAGTGACAATGATTGTTCTATAACACAACCAAGTGATGATGATGGAAGATGGGCCATCCGAAGCACCGGTACTGACAGTGAGTTAGTATTTATCTATCAGTTCTTCACCATGTTCCCCCATGTTCACAGTTCAACCAGTCATTGTGGTCATTGTAAAAGTATTATGATAACCAAATTAATTTATCATAATTGATATAAAATCTGTTTATAAAGAACTGTTCAACAGGCATGAACATGAACATGAAGCTCAACAGCACGATTGCGTAGTGAGGGGTTTAGAAAAACACCATGGCCCACGGATAACATTTTATTTATTAGAGACTACCAGACCTGTACTCGAAATCATACATTCTTTCACACGAAATCAAAATCGTCTTTAATTTACGAAAAATTGACATCATGTCTAATACACCGTGTCTCAGATCAAACGAAACCGGGTTTCATGGCAGAAATTTTCTGTCATAATGAATAATTTCCTTGATGATATATATATGTCTGAAAAGCTCTGTGTCTCTTCTTTCATTTGATGTACAACTTATGGCACATAATTCAAGCATGACTGAATTAGAACAATGGAAAGTGGTGTTACCAATATTCCATTTGCACGCATAAATTTTAAGTTTGGGGGAGTTTTAAGGGTTGTAAACGTACTTATTTTTAAAAAGGGCAAACACCACATGAAAGTTCATATTTGTATCTTTTACATGACACCTCATGCTAAAAAAATTAATGAGTTATGCCAGAGAACGAGTACAATGAAACCATGCCTGATTTCTGCCCAAATGAGTGAAAGTTGAGTAAGAAGTCGCTCACCTTTCCTGACAATGGACTTTGATGCATGAGTGAATTTACACAAACATGGGGATCAGGGAAACCATGGGAAACGGGCTAGATCAGGAAAATTACCCATTTGGGCTGGAATCAAGCATGATTTCATTGTACTCGTTCTCTGGCATAAATCATTTATTTTTTAATCATGAGGTGTCATATAAAAGATAAAATTATGTATTTTTATGAGGTGTTTGTCTTTTCTCAAAATAAGTACGTTTACTACCGTTAAAACTCACCCCAAAACCTCACCCAAACTTGCAATTTCTGCGCGCAAATCGAATTTTGGTAACACCTCTTTCCATTGTTCTAATTCAGTCTTGCGTGAATTATGTGCCATAAGTTGTACATCAAATGAAAGAAGAGACACAGAGCTTTTCAGACAAATATATATCATCAAAGAAATTATTCATTATGACAGAAAATTTCTGCCATGAAACCCGGTTTCGTTTTTTCTGGGACAGTCTGTATATACGATTTATTTACCGATAAATCAAAACATCTTTCACCCAATTGATTTTCCACACAAAATATAATTACATTTAAAGCGATTGATTTTTTCAAACAAAATTGAAATCATCCTTAGGACAATTATTGTGCCAAAAGTTCGACGTCATCTTTCAATCGATTTCTTTTTCACAAAAATCGAAATCATCCTTAACGATAAATTTGTTCACACTTGGACGGCATGAAGCTCTATCTGCTCCAAGATTCAATGAGTGGTAACAGGAATAAATGTCGTAGACGTGGACGACAAATAATATTTATGTGCAGATATCGATGCAATATTTACCCATTCTTTATCATTCACAACGATGAGTGGTAAAACCGTGCTGAACATGAACCAATGGAACTTTGGATTTTCAACATATTTATCGGTGACTCGATAAGGGATAATATTCCTCGGTCTCTATCTGTTATAATGGGACAACAATTTTTGTCCAGCCTGAAAGAAAACATGACAGTTTCACAAAAACAATGAAACCGACTTATCATCAACTTGAAAATTGTGTCATGTTGAAATAACATTGATCATATCAATTATATTCAAAGTTAAAAATGAATTTATATTGTTGAGTAAATCGATAAATTATGTAAACGATTTACAAACGATTCCCACAATCACCAAATTAATTCTTTTGCCTGTAATGTTTTCGTTTGGTTTTCTGTTTGGTTTGTAGATCCCTACTTTGTCGCATGGAGTTTGACAAGCGTAAATGATCGGGCTATCTTCTACCTACCAGTCTTTTCTCCGGGTACCAGAAGATTGTCCTTCCGGTACTACAGGAATGCCAAGGCCCACCTAGAAATATCATCAACATGCTCCGATGACACCACGATTCAAGTTCTCAATGATTCGTCATTGTCTTGGGAGAATTTTGAAATGAATATCACATGCACATCTGTAATAGGGGTACGCAATATGTTAAATTATAAATTCAAACATTAGTATCAATGTTATTAAAAAACTTCCAATTTCTGTATTCTGTATTGAATATGATAAATGGTTGAACTAAAACAGTACAAGTTCTATTTAATAAATGGAACTTTCAGCTCAACCATTTATTATATTGAATAATATACAATGTCTGACAAAATCATTACAAATGTCAAATGTTCTAACTATTTATTTCTTGCATTAAATTTTGCTTTGATTTAATGTAATTCAAGTTGACATGTTCACTTTCAATATATCAGCTAGCGGTCATGAAAGAAGGTAAAATCATAACTTATTCACGAATAACTTAAATTAATATAATCTCAATATTGATATAATACTGTAAAAATGCACAAAGTATAATAACTATTAACTGTTGTATTTGTTAAAGATATCATTCACCGCTGTACGTAATAACCAAGGGGGTTATTTTCCCGTCCGAGTCGATGACATTCGAATAACGGAAATAAGGCAATCTACACCAGGTTAGTTGAGTCTCAAATTACCAAACCATGAAATCTTAACATGTAACCGATTAATTACGCACTAAACATACCAAATACCAGTAAATTAGTAAGTAAGTGAAAATATACGCATGCATGTGTAGATCTTTCAACTAGCTAAAAGTGAATGCAAATATGCAACGGATTTTAAAATGATATTAATTATGATGACTAAAATGGGATACTGATGAAAACTTGAGATAAATTGGCCAACAGATATTGTGTGATTCATTCAAAATATCGGATAGAAACATGTCATAGTAGTAGTTTATATTACATATTACTTTATATTACGTTATCAATAACGTATCTCTTTCTCAATACCCCAAAAATATAATTTCCTGATGTGAAATATTACATGTAAATTGATTAACAGAAAAGGTATTATGGACTAAATTAATCACTATTTCCAGCGTCAACAATAACAACAACAACAACAATAACACCAACAATAACTACAACAACAAGGACAAGAAAATTACTATGTAATTTTCACCGGGAAATTGGATGTTCTTCATTGTTTGTTTTAATTGGATGCTCATTTGTTATGTCTAATATTGTTTGAAACGAAAGTTTGATCGTGTGTCAACAAAAAAGAGATAAATTTGTTTACTAATCAAATGATGATCCAAGCCTTCGACTTTGTACTGAATTTAATTATAAAATCGTCAGTTTGACTGATGTTCTGACAAATTTGACCCGGAAAACCAGCACTATTACATTTTGTACAATTATATCATTCTTACAAAGTTGTTACATTTTGATTTTAACGATACATTTTGTACAAATTAAACATTTTAGTATCTGCAGCTCCTACTACCATTAATCCGACGACGTTGGAAACTGTGACTCAACGCACAGCAATGACTACAACTTCAACAACACCCAAAGCTGGTACCGGTGATCAACGAACTGGTAATATGATTATGATAATTGCGAAAGTATATATAAATTAATTCAGATATAAATACTGAAAGGAGGTCAGAAGAAGGTTCATTGTACGATGCAATGTTAAACGCAAATATAGATTGGACTTATGTTTGTATATTTATTTTGGAGTTCTGATCTGTTGAGAGGACAGTTATTGTGTATAAAGCCCTACTAGGCATACTAGGCTTAGGCCAAAGCCAGGACGATTATAATATAACAATCAGAGTACATTGTTCAGTATAATGACTTGTATGTGTGTCAAGATAGTACAGTTTCATTATTATAATTATCATCTAAACGGATTTTGATTGGGTTTCTAGAATGCGAATTCAAATTGTTATTGTCGTCGAGAGCCGGTAATCTCATATTTGGCTGCAAAAAAATACCACACTGTGAGCTATTTATACATTTACATAACTAACTAAAGACACCACATGGTTTCCTGATAATGGTAATGTCTGACTGGTTGAAACAGTAATCATTTAATTGTAATACTCGTCGCAATAAAGTCATGCGCCATATAATTAAGATAAATTTGGCATGCTGTTTTTTTTTCTCGTGAAATACTAGAGATGCGTGTTGAAAAGCCACTGTGCGAGAGAAGATCTTGCGATACTAAGTACTTCCCTTCTTTCCGAACGAACTCTTTAAAAAAAATATGAACAATTCTTCCCTGTTAATTTCATTCCAAAAATATTTTTCACAAATGACTTAATTCATGACATAACATTGCGTTATCGATAAGAGCTAGTCACGAAAATACGTTTGATAATTTTCCCAACAAAGATGTCAAAAGTACGTGTGTGTATTGTTTGCTAAAGTCAACAAGTTAATCGTAGCCGATTTATAGGCTATGCACCAGGGCTTAAATATCTTATATTCATTTTCTAAATGTTGGTTTCCTTTCTCGCTTTATTCATGAAGGTGGGCCAAATACGACCGTGATAGCCGCCGCCGTCGTAATAATCATCGTCGTAGTTGTCCTTGTGGTTGTAGCTTTACTTGTGTGTCGTCATCGCCGGAGGTACGTGTTTGGTATCTTTGGATATCAATATTAAGCGTAATTAAATTGATTTATTCAAGTTTTTTAAGCAAATAAAATGGTAGCTAAATTCAGGCAAATCCTTGATGTACATCACGGTTCAAAGTAATGCCGACATATTTCACAAAAGTTATTTAAAAATCAGGTTAGATTTAGATATGGATTTTTATTTTCATATCTAAACACAACATAAACTGTTTACGTTTTATAATTCAAGGAATAACACAATAAAGTTTGTCGACTAGTAATACACATCATAAAACCAGCATGAGGATTGATAAAAATATTGTTCAAACTAATCATGAATTAGAGCAGAGAGTAGGTGTATATCAAATCGACGGTGCCTTGACAATACGTACCGACAAGTCATATTGAAGCTCTGTATTTGCATTTCTAGATAAATTATACCGCGTTCTTTGTCTGCATTTTGGTCATGTTGCAGGAAGTCGGCCGAGAAAGAAACAACGGAGCTTCAGCAGCCTTCTCCGTCTTCTAAAGACAACGCCTACTCGAATTCCGCCTATTCATCTGCACTGCCAGACTACCACCAACCGGACGTAGTCCAAGTACCTGGTAGCTACCCCAATATGAATGATGTGATGAGGCCACCGGGTGGAGATCAAGAATACAGTTACGCCTACACGGAGACGGAAGGCAACCAGGTCAGGTACAACACAGGTGCTATTGCCAGTGACAGTGCTATGAATGACCACTCATATCAGTCGGTAAAACCCAAAGAAGGTGCCATCAAAGGGAATACGAATCACCATAATCGACAGAAGGATCGTGATATAAACTACGAACTTGATGGTGGTGATTATAACGTCCTGCTGGAACCTCCCTCCAGATCTCAATATCAAGAACAGCGACCAATTAATCCACCCGCTGCTTCCGGGGATGATACCTATCATCATCTCAACCACGACGGGAGCTCACCAATGGCGCAACCTGACGACGAATATGGAGAAGTATCCGCAACATCACAGGGTGAGCATGGCGAGGAGACCTACAATGTACTGGACCACGGTGGAGTCGCGCTGGATATCAACAACGAAAGGAAACCCCAAGCCAGGTTCAGGAAGGGGGTGAACAACGAAGTCGACACTACGTACAACACCCTTGGGCTCGTTGACGACGGGAATCAACAGTCTCCCCCGACTCCTGACATCGGTGCATATGGCGCACTCGATCAGAATCCTGCAACTGCGCACGGCGAATCCGATGATGCGTACAATGTTCTGCACCAGTCATTAAAGACAACATCTGATAAGGCCAGGCGTCAGGCATCGCGAGATGCCCGGGATGTCAGTGTTGACAACTACAATGTCCTCCACTCTGGGAGGGAAGTAGGAGACTACCACCATTATCAAGACTTCGCAGCAGAGGATCACCCTGACCAGTCTTATCAACACGGAGCCCTAGACGATGAGGATTACAACGTCCTTCATTCTGGTAGGGAGGTCAGTGACTACCATCTGTACCAGGCGACAGAACCACCCAAAGACAGCGACGACGTTTACTATTCGGCCATCAAAGAGCAGAATCCGAAAGACAACGGATCAGCCCAACACGAGCCAATCTACAGTGACGAAGTTTACTCTGATTTCAATTAAAGGGACATTCCCTCTTTTGCAGGCCAAATTTCAAAAGTTGCGAGGTTATTGTCTTATATGAAAGAAAATATCATTTAATAGCATGCCTGAAAAAATTAGGGTTGAAATTTCTTTTTCGTGGAGTTATAGACCTAAAACTAATAAACCGTCGTCCAATTTTAATTGTGCATTATACGTATATTCACCCAGTGAGGAAGTTCGTACATGGATTCCACGAAGTACCATAACGCTATGCGTGACCCCTACGTGACCCGCGCTAGCTACGTGACCGCGCACAAATAAGAATAGCACGACCGCACACTAGGCAAAATAACCAAACCTCGCTTAAACTGACTACATGTAATTACATATTCTTCATTTTTGAGATTTTTTTCCGTCACTTTACAAATGTCGGCTTCACAATACCTTTACAATAATAAGTACAACATATTGTAATATTATGCTAAATCAGTTAAAATCTGTTATTGACCGATATATACCCAGCTAGCCACCTGACGTCGGGCCGATGTCGGAATTTGGTTGCCGGATGTCGGCATATCGCCGTTGGCTCGAGGTTAAAATGTCCGCCAGCCCAACATCGTCACGACGTCATTTTGTGATATATTGGCATAACGTCATTTTCCGACAATGGCCCAACATCATGTCATGAGATGATGTTGGGCCATTGTCGGAAAATGACGTTATGCCAATATATCACAAAAATGACGTCGTGACGATGTTGGGCTGGCGGACATTTTAACCTCGAGCCAACGGCGATATGCCGACATCCGGCAACCAAATTCCGACATCGGCCCGACGTCAGGTGGCTAGCTGGGTAGTCTGATGGAGCATGTGGAGGGGCGCATTCGTTTTTCATTCGTAGAATCTAAATTATAGGGCTGTTCGATCTAAATTGTTTGTGTGTGTTTCATTCATCCCCATCCGTCAACTGGAACCTGTTCAGACGTTTTGTAAAAGAGGGACTGTCCCTTTAATAACTGATGTAGTGACTAAAATCAAATGAATTGACTGCATTATAATTATAATTCATTGTGACAGCGTTCATGGGACTTTTAAAGATAGATGCTTTGGGAACCTCTACAACAAGGAATCTCGATGGCGCTCCTATCAACAACTAGCCATCATCACACTCGACGCTAAAGAGAATAGTGACTATTATCAGCATCATGTCCCGATTAGAGTGAATCATGACTGTATACTATGTTCTTAACTGTCCTGTCAACTAAATTGTTATTTTGTATATTGTCTATACAAAAATACTCCATTCGCCCAAGGAAACATAACGAAAGTCCTTGTTAACCAAATTTCCTCGGAATATATAATCGAGCTTCCTATACATAGCACTGAACGTTTCAAAAATAGAGAAGACGGGCTTCACCGCGTTTTGCACAGGTTGTATATTTTTCGGGTCAGCTTCCCGTGGCCATTGGGTAACCAATGATCAATCCAGTCCGTTCAATTATTTATTTTCTATTAACATGAAACACATAAATCGACATGAACAAAAATCGTGGATCATTGGTTACCCAATGGCCACGGGAAGCTGACCTGAACTTAAGAACCTAAAAATAGCTTCATGATGCTCAATTTGTGCAGAAGATTTATAAATTGAGCATTACATTTGTTTGTGATTTCTATGTGAATTCAGACTTTTGCTTTAGGAAGCACACCCTGCTTCGAACTTTTCATATATGATGTGCATGTTAGTAGGCTTGTTAAGGGGTCCGTGACTGCATTTTGGGGTACGATTGTTTTACTTGGCACACATATTCCTTGGATCAAAAGAAGAAAATTCATCCAAAGAGACACACTGTATCTATGCAAATAAGGCCTTATTTCCATAATTTATACAAATTTATTCATGGTAATGGGATATTCTATGAAAATGGTGTTTTTATTGAGATACTTGAGATAATAACTTTGGAAATAGATGATCTAGGGTAAATCAAGGCCATTGTATCAATCTAGCAGATTATTTTTACCTTTCGTGGCCATCTAGTCCCTCAAATCCAAGATGGCCGTAGGCAGGAATGTTAAATTTTGTATATTTTGTCTTACTTTTGAACTATTCATGGTACAAACATGTGCGTGTATATTCTAACAATTGTTTGGATGTCTGAATCAATTTTGGACCCATCCTTCGAACAAACTAAGAAGAATCATCAAAAGAAGCACAATTTATCTATGTAAATGAGCAAAATTTGCCTAATGAATGGATTAGTACACAAATGTGATATGTTATGAAATTGTAGTCTTTGTAGAAATAATTGATGTTTTAACTTATGCAGATTTATGAACTATAGGGTAAGTCAAAGTAAATAAAGGTACAACTGCATATGGAAATGTATGTTTTGTTGTTTTGTTGATCTTTCCATTTGTATAATTAAAATCATGTTTTTGACCATTGATATTGCAGCGATGTTGTATATAAATGCAGACTATTATTAAGCTCACACATTACACATTATGCCTATATGTTTCTGTAAATACAATTGTATATAAAGTTAAAAGCGGTTCTCATATTATGTTTGCTTTAAATGTTCTCGATATGTTTTTATTTCAAATTCTGAGAGAGTTTTGTATCTTTCAAACTTATCATGCATTTTACACACAAATGAATGAGAACAATAATGCACGTTTGTTGCATTTTTGTGTGTGACATGCGACCTTAAAAATGACACATTACCATGGTGATACCGCAACCGTAATCGTGACGCGCGCAAATTTAGTATCAACAGATGCGCAAGACGCAAGATGCGAGCGGCGCGTTGTTGATATTTTGCGTTTTGGAGTAATCGCAAAAATCGAGGAGGGGAGGCTAATCATTCCCCCTCCAGTCTTTTTAGGGTTAAAGTCTAGGTGATTTTTAAAATGTGAATTCAGGCTTTTGCTTGAAAACACAAACATCCCTGCTTCGAACTTTTCATACGATGTACATGTATATATTATATATGCTTAATATTCTTAAAATCTGCAAGCCGGGTTAAATGGGACTATAAAGGTGTATGTTTTGTTGATCAATCCATTTGAACAACCAACATCATAATTGTAACCATTGATCTTGCAACGAGTGTTTATATAACTGCATGCTAATATATAGCTGACATACACATTATGCCTAAACAGTTCTGTATATTCAATTGTATATAGTAATTGTCCAAGGTATATAGCGGACCTGATAGCGGTGCTCATATTATGTTTGATTTAAATGTTCTCGATATGTTTGCATTATGTTTTATACACGTATTGATATTTAACAGTACTACTGAATTTAAACGAAACAGTGTATATATATAGGCCACACATATTATATGATTACATTATATATTCTATAAATGCTCTCTCATAGTATTATATAATCAGTGGCGTAGCGACGGGGGGCAAGGGGGGGGGGGGGTTCACTTGCCCCCTCCCCAATGATTAAACAAAAAAACATTGGATAGTATTGTCACAATAATTGTTGAAAATTAATTACATTAATAATGTAATATCTCAAACAAATATATATATCATACTTAAATTAATTGTGTTTATGCGTGGCCCACACACTTCCAAGCCACATGGCTTCTTGGGTCGCCCCTATTTCCAAAATTATATTTTTGAACATACAATTATTTGCACTTATAAATATCATATTATATTCTTGATGTACTATTATTTTTGATCTGGTTGTTTATCGACCATTTTACTTGTATGTTTTCAACTTTAAAAAACAATAAAATCTTGTTCAATTCATGATCATTTCAATTCTTGTTTAATTCAATTCAACATGGGTCCCGTTGCAAGAAAGAGATACAATCGATTGGAAGTTACAATTGATTGTAAGTCAGAAACTTTGCGTGTTTCAACCAATCAGATTCACGCATTTAGAACACATGACTCGCGCATTTAGAACACAATGATACCATAAATTGTTACTTACACTCGATTGTATCTCTTTCTGCAACGGGACCATGATCTGACTTGCAATTAATTGCAATTTTACTTTATTTCCTCGTCGGTATCACTTTCAATGGAAATAATCATTTGTTTGGGATACGCTTACATTGATTGATCACTTGAGGCTGCCATGTTTTCCAAAATGGTACCGCGCGAAACGTCATCTACGCGCATAGTAACAAAAGCGGGATATTAACGATTGAAGTATTCGGATGTTTAATTATCCACTGGAAAGTTATACAATCATGTAACTGTGTATAAAGTCAGTGCAATGAGTTAGTGAGTATCACTTTGAATTTTTGCTCATAACTTGTCCATTATATTGTGTCCATGTGAAATTATGACAGTGGACATATTAGATCGCATCAAAACCCTTTTTCTAACTACAAAATGTATACTGCATCCTTGTTATCAATACGATTTATTAATAAACATATACAAATACACAAGCAAGCAAATATTTGCCACATATACCTGACTTAAATCAACAGGCAAACATGGATGAGAATAGAACAAAATAATCAACACAGAGAACAAAAGAAACAAAACGTCGTTGATTAAAAACAATTGTTTATGTAGGTATTGCGCATTAAAGGGATCAAGTAACGTTGTTCACACGCT
>JBAMJV010003961.1:0-22500 GCA_037951105.1 Echinarachnius parma | reverse complement strand
TAAGAAGTCGCTCAGCTTTCCTGACTAGCAGCTGACAATGGACGTTGATGCATGAGTGAATTCACACAAACATGGGGATCAGGAAACAGGCAAGTTACAGGAAAGTTACTCATTTAGGCTGGAATCAAGCATGTTTTCATTGTATTCGTTCTCTGGCATATATAATTTATTTTTTAATCATGAGGTGTCATATTAAAGATAAAATTATGAATTTTCATGCGGTGTCTGTCCTTTTTCAAAATAAGTACGTTTACTACTCTTAAAACTCTCCCCAAAACCTCACCCAAACTTGCAATTTCTGCGCGCAAATTGAATTTTGGTAACACCACTTTCTATCGTTCTAATTCAGTCATGCGTGAATTATGTGCCATAAGTTGTATATCAAATAAAAGAAGAGACACGTAGCTTTTCAGACATATATATATCATCAAGGAAATTATTCATTATAACATAACATTTCTGCCATGAAACCCGGTTTCGTTTTTTCTGGGACACGGTGTATAGTACGTGCGAATGCGCTCGGGCTCGAACCCACTACTGCATTGCCACATATACAAACATAAAACACAATAGGCGCATACTTTGCTTTTGTTCCTATTATCATCTATTTACTCTTGCATTACCACATACAAAAATAGACGCACGTTTGTTTTGTTTTTTCGTTATGATATTTTTATACCACTCTATACAGGATTAATCTCATCAGTAAACAAAAATGTTTTACAAGGGAGCCCTCCCAGCTAGCCACCTGACGTCGGGCCGATGTCGGAAGTTGGTTGCCGGATGTCGGCATATCGCCGTTGGCTCGAGGTTAAAATGTCCGCCAGCCCAACATCGTCACGACGTCATTTTTGTGATTTTTTGGCATAACGTCATTTTCCGACAATGGCCCAACATCATCTCATGACATGATGTTGGGCCATTGTCGGAAAATGACGTTATGCCAATATATCACAAAAATGACGTCGTGACGATGTTGGGCTGGCGGACATTTTAACCTCGAGCCAACGGCGATATGCCGACATCCGGCAACCAACTTCCGACATCGGCCCGACGTCAGGTGGCTAGCTGGGCTGTTGACACTACATTCGCTAACAATACAAGTTAAACGATCCACATAATTATACACAAAACCATAATGTACAAACATGCTTAACATGAAAAATAAAATATTACAAAATATCAAACAATTGGACGAAAATAAGAAGATTAAGCTTTACAATTGTACATAAAAGAGAGTGTATCATAATTAACCTAAACAATACTACTAAATAATCATTAATAAACTAATTTTCTCAAGATAAGAATGTATTCAAGTATTAAAAATGCACTATACTGTCATAACTATTGAACCATCGAAGTGATGTATTATCAATTCAATCAACTAAAATGTGGCAGATTATTGAAAGATATAATAACAAGGTTCACTACACACAATCCGTGGGTGATCGAGTCAAGCATGCATGGACCTTCTTTTATGTAGGTTCATGCTCCAGCAATGCACCTGTATTATATTATTATTGTACAAATATGATAAAGTTATGATAAAATTGTTATTAGTACCCTCTTATATTATATTTTTGTCAATAAAGACATAAATGGAAACGATGCCAACTCTATCGGACATAATGATATTGCAATGCAATTGAAAGTATCTAAGGTGATATATTTCGAGAATATATAAGTACTTAATTTAGTTTTGTTTTGTTCACTTTGTTTCGATTGCACTTGGTCCACTTTGACTGACCAAAGTTTATGTTTCTTATTGGCATTGATTTACTATCTAACTTTTTGATCGTTTCCTTCCGGACTATGTGTTCTGTTACACATCAGTTAATTGGTATAACTGTATATACTACGGGCTGGGGACGGGGGTATAATGTTGTCTATGTGTGTAAATCCTTGCCCCCCCCCCCCCCCCCCCCCCCCCCATCGTCCACGAGCCGCGAAGCGACGATTTTTTTTTGCTATCTTGAACCCCCGTAAGTGATGTTTTCCACATCACATTTTCACTTGGCAGCCCAATGGGGGGGAGGGGGGGGGGGTCTAAACCCCCTAAGCCCCCCCCCCCCCCCCCGTAGATCCGCCACTGTCTATAAAGCCCTCTGCAGACAGAGCCGACTCGACCCGATCAGACTGGTTTCGATCAGGCTAGAGCTGGGCCCGGTCGGTCGGATCCGATTCAACGTGTTGAATCGGCCCCAATTGACATCCGACTGTCTCTCGACTGTAACAAATGTGTGTCGCGAGGCACTGGAAACTGAGCTGATCCGAATGAAAACCAGTCGAATCGGGTCGAGTCGGCTCTGTCTGCAGAGGGCTTAATAGACACTAGACTAGATTAGACTTTCGCGAGCTGATCTCCGCCACCCCGAAAAACCCGCCATTGAGAGAGCTCTGTATACAGCATTGATCTGTACTCGGCCGAGTGATCTGATATGAGCACCTTAGGCCCTTTGTATTTTGTTCTCACTGAGGAGCCGCTTGGCCCTAAGCACTAAGGTTGCCTGCTATGTTGAGTACAGCTTGGTGACAGTGTTTATTGTATGGATGCTCCACTGCATTACTCTGTTTGCTATGTACTATTTGATTTAGTACTATTATTGTAAATCTGTATTCTTCTATCATTCTTCTTTATTCTTCTTCTACCATTATTCCTTATTCTTCTTCTATCTTCCGTCTTTGAATCCTTTCACTCCTTTGTGACAGAGCAATCATACATGTAATTCACTGATTTTTATCTTTTTTGTCCGGGGTTGACTGTTAGTGATATTCGTTTTGTATGTATATTTTATTCATGTTTGTAGATTAGTCATATTTATTTAAATTTAAATGTTTTTATCATGTATAATTATCATGTAGCAACTTGCCAAATTAATTTTCCCCTTTTTGTGGGACCGAATAAAATGAAATGAAATAAAATATGTTCTCGTCTAATGTTCAGATTTTGTTGTTGTTTTGTGGTTAATTGACGTTCATCAAAATTGGATATTTACGCCATGATACCAAATCAGTCAAAAGATCTATATTATACATACCATATAATATTAAAATAATCAAATAACCAACCAACCAACCACTTTGCAATGTATCTACTGGAGCCTATACTGACGATTCAGTATAATACGTTGCCATATTCCGGTACCATAATTATAAAACAATTTAACGCCAGGTACCACGAATCGTTGTTACTCACCCCCCCCCCCCCCCCAACCCCAAAAAACCTATAAATAACCAAAAACAAAACAAACCAAAACTAACCAAAACACACACACAAACAAAAGGCACAAGTACGTCCCCATCGTTTAGTTGTGCAAACGGGGTGCAAACTGTACAATAATGTTTGAGGTTTGTATAATTCATCGTATTACATATTGCTCCATAATATTATAACCATTTGTATCGTGGTTCATAGCAAATATTGATGTGTTGAGTACAAATTAGATCCTTTACTTCCTCAATGCACCGTACCGTGACCGTACTGCGTCAAAACCATCATTGTTCGGAAATTCTTTATAATTTAGAAAAAAAATCTTTGCTTTGTATTTTGACTTTGAGCAAACAAAATTGTATGATGTTTACTCCATATAAGCTCCACTCGTGACAAAGTGATTCACAAGAATATTAGTTCTGAAGTTCCTCATTGTTAATTTACGGAGATATAGATTCTGCGCGCATAGGATAGGCAGGATATCTACCACCATTTCGTCATTTCTGTCTAGATCTTTGGATACAATCATTCCAAATCATGGCTAATTTATTCGAAGTCGCCGTTATTCTGTTAGGAATTGGGTATTATTTATCTACCCAGGACGCAGGTAAGCTATAGATGCCTTTTTAAAGGCATGGGCCGATTGTCTTGTGGGAGTATGATGGGTGTGTGGTGGGTGTGTCAGGAGGTGTTGATTGTGTGGTGATAGAATGCATTGATGTGAACGATTGTATTAGTCCAGTCAATATATGGTCTTGACCTCGGCAAAATTGCAACACGGGATTTTTTTTCGGAATTCTGTTCAGGAAACTCCCCTTAAAGGAGGGGCGCAATCCCGGCTTTGATTCAGCTTTATAGCTTTGAATATGTGCCTTTATTGATATACCACATTTTTTTTTTTTTTTTATCCTTAAGTTGGGCAAAAAAGGAAAATTTCATGCACATTTTTGGCTCTTTTTCGCGTCGGCGTTCCATACTCCTACAAAAGTAATTTTAGCGGAGCGATGAGCTCATGAGTCATGACGTCACCTGCAGGCAATAACACGGAAGAGCGAGAATTGTTTACAACGTGGTTCAATGCAAACACTTTGACTTGCTAGTAATACAAACTCGTATTTGCTTGAAAATTGAGGATTAACTGAAATTGCCTCAGGAATGAATTTTAGCAAGATGCAGCAACACATCTAAGGAAAGTATAAGCCTGCACCGTTTTCCATAAGGATCCACGTATGAGGCGGATTTAGAACTCAAAGGTTAAATTAACGAGGGCCGACTGAGAAGGACCTAGCGAGTGTGTGCAGGTCTGCCAGAGTTTCGGGGGGCCGCGCGGCAAGACAGGTTATGCTCTCGCGTGCTAGCTGCCGCGCCAACTACCTATGTATTACAAGTTCTGAAAAGTAACGAAAATGCAAGATTATTACGATCGCACCTATTCTAGACTATTTCTTAATTTACTTACATGTTTGCATGGCTTTTCAAACAAATACAAGAACGATTACCTTAGATGGACAAATCTATCACTTTCGTGGCCTCTTAATTTGACAATGTTTATTGTTTTTTTTCTCTGTCGGCATTAGATGTCGGCATTCTAATGCCGACAGAGAAAAAAACAATAAATTAACTGAACTTAGCGCTCTTTTGTAGTTTTGTTGTTAATTTGCAAACGGCGTAGACTACGTGTATGATATCGATGCCCAGAAATTGATTGACTATGTTCAACCTCCCGCACGCTCGCCAACGACTTGAGTTTTGGATTTGTTTATTTCGGGGAAAAGTAATATTTTGCTCAAAACTGAGGTAATTCTGAATGTTCTGTAAATATATTTCCGTAAATATTGTTAAATAGATCCATCAAAGCAATGATGCTTGTCATTTTATTGCCGCATAAAAAGATGAATTTGAGTGCGAAACACCGCATTTTTGTACACCATGTTTTGAGACGTGATCGGATGAAGCCGCCACTTATTATGGTTAGGCTAGGCCTGGGCTAGCCGCAGCGCTCGTGCGTGCTGATGGCCGGAAGACCTGTCTGCGAGGGGGCTGGGTATACGATTGCTATAATCATATCGGAGACTTCCTCGAAGCGATTTTAGAGTGAGTATGCGCTTTATTTGGCAATTATATTTGTTGTATTTGTGGAGACAAATAATGAAATAAGAATTATAATAATGGTGTCTGCAATTATGGGGAAATTGTCATGAATTTGCTCAGCCACGCTCAACAAATCTGTTCGGTTGCACCTCTATCACTTCCATTCCATTTTGGCTGCCGACGCACAATTTGGAATTTTATCTTCAGGAACTGTCAATTCAAAACTCGATTCTGACTCTGATCCAGATCGTTCGTCTAATTCACGCTCACTGTTAGAATCAGATGAATCTGGGTGTGGATCCTCCATAATTATAAACTCAAACAAATGTATGTAGATATTGAAAAAAAATCGAAATAATATCTCTCTGTCAATGTGATTAGATGCGCTCAGCGTGTACGTCTATGACAATTAGAGTATCGGGGATCCTGTGATTGCCTGCAGATGACGTCACAACTATGACGTCATTTTTCTTCGCCCGAACTCAATTTTTTTGGGGGGCACTTTCAAAGTAAATTTTCAGGTCCTCATATCATTTATAAATAATTTTCCAAGTGCAAAACAGTTGTTTTATTCGAAATCTACATGTAAGTGGCTTTCTGAAGGGCTAAAATGCCATTTTCAGCTGATTTTCTTGACACCAAACCTTTAACAACCAAAAAAAAGTCCCAAGAAATCGAAGTTGCGGAAAGTGGTTTAATTTGCATAATATGCAAATTAGGTATTGTTTGAATGTAAAAATATTAAATTAATTGTTTAAAAATATTTATATACTATATTGACGCCAGAAAAGTATGGCAACCCAATATTAGGATCATAAAGTACACGATGAACGCACCCGTACTAGTAATTACTACATAATTTGCATAATATGCAAATTAGGTATTGTTTGAATGTAAAAATATTAAATTAATTGTTTAAAAATATTTATAACCTATATTGACGCCAGAAAAGTATGGCAACCCAATATTAGGATCATAAAGTACACGATGAACGCATACCCGTACTGGTAATTACTACATAATTTGCATAATATGCAAATTAGGTTTCCCCCCAAAATCAAATATTCCATATTGTTGAACAAATAGACTTGATCGAGTGGATGCAAATGATAAAGCCTTTATATTTTTAATGTCAGATATGAAACAGGTTAGGGTGACACGCAATCGAAACGTTAGCATGAACGTACTTTGCATAATATGCAAATGAGCTATAGTTTGATTGGATCAATATGAAGTTCTGTATTGTTTGAAATGTAGATGCACTATAATAGCCAGAAGAGTGTGCACATCTTGAATCAAAAGCCAATATACCATAACACACGGTGACACGTATATCAGTTCAACATAATTTGCATATAATTTGCATAATATGCAAATTAATGTCCACAAAATGGTAAAATATTGCACATTTAAAAAAAAAAACGGACTTGATTGAGTGAATACAAACGATAAAACCTATATTTTTCAGGTCAGTAGTACCAAGTATTTTTGTTAGACATCCTACCAAAACAGTAGGGCTGTAAATAAAGTGATTTGCATAATATGTAATTAAGCTATTGAAACGGTTACTGATCATTTTAGTTTCGATGTAACTTTGCATTTACAAATGAATGAAAACTATAGGCTACAGAATGGTAATCAATGTGTACCAAGTTCAACGAACACATCTATGGACTCATCAATCGTGATATATATATGCTACATAAATTGGGGATATATTCTTCATTTTTATTAGTATTTATCTGCATATACAATGTATACACATGTCATGTAGATTCCCATTTATATTTCAATTTGCATAACATGGAAATTAGCTATTGTTTCATTGGTACAACGAAATTTCAATGAAGATTTGCATTTAGAAACATAACAGGTCAAACTGGTATATAGTTATGTCTACGGTTTTCTAAGTAAAGACATAACTGCTCATATATGATAACGAGAAATAATAATAACGTAACTTGCTTTGAACAATGCAAATAGTTTAGCCTTTTTTATATTATAACATTCTAGGTTTTAAAACTGTTTAAAAAAAGCGTAACAGCAGAACTTTTATTTCCAATTTCAGCAAACATAATGGCATGTTGTCCGTACAAGTCAATTGCATCATTGCATGCTGACATGAAAGTCGACAGCGAGAATGATGGTCATTTTAAGATTGTTTCCCCTTATCTGAGGAACAGGAATGGAACTGAAAAGATACAACAAACTATCTAGTTTTAAAACGTAAATGTTATTTTTTTCTTTTTCAAATCGTATAGTGCAGTAAAATTGAAGGATTCGCAGGCTTTCACCCGACAGGGGCCGCGACGAGAACGCTCCTTCATTGGCCCAACAAATAATAAAAACAGAAATAAACAGAAACGACCAGAAATGTTAAAATATTTTTCAAAAGTATAACTATGTAACATTATCCTCTTGTCATTTTATAAAGACAACTCAAATCTGCTTACCAAGTGTTTTGAAATTATGTGATAATGATTTCACATTTATGTGAAAAATAATATACTCCGGAACGTACTTTCATTCTGGTAAATGTTCTTGTTCTTTAGAAAACACAATCCTTAGTTCGTTATATACAGTTAGGACATGTCGCCCTGGTTATTTATGTATGCACAAGTTTTCTTTTTTGTTGTAATATTCTTTTATTTGCCTGGTACTTATTATATGTAAGTGAGTTTTGTGTTGTGCTTGTTTATCGTTAATTGGATAGCAATGATGATTATGAATTTATTTCATTAATTGTCATCATAACGTTATATCAATGGTTCTACATGTATATAATAAACACTGACATTATTGTAATTATACCGAACTTACTTCAGAATCATATTTGTATACATTAATCCTGCTTAGGATAAGTTTGTTATATCATAACCTAAGAACATGTTTAGCGACTTATTATTTGTTTCTAACGTAGTTGTTGCACTCACACATGCATTTAAGCGGTCATAATTTATGGTTACTTCTATTTTTTTTGTTTATCAAAATATATTATAAATCAAACTTGAAATCGGCAAATTATAATCCCTGCTTTCTCCAGGACTGCTTCATACATATTTCTCTAAATAGAATATATCATCTTGCTTTCAAATAAAGTGTAATGAATAGGACATTGTCCTGCTGTCCATAATAATAATGCATTTATATAGCGCATTTTCCATTTAGAATGTTCAAATGCGCTTGTTAATATACATACAGTTATTATGATTAATGATTGTGTCTACTTTTAATCGTATTCAATATACATGCATTTGTTTTAACAGGTTTCATTTTTGTCAAGTTTATTGTGTACAAATGAGTTTGACCATATTTCTTTGTTCTTGATTAAATGCGCTCAAACATGATATTGAGTGTCATCTACATTTCACTTAGTCATCATTCATATTCTAGTTAATATTTTGAAACCACTGTCCATGTCCTCTTCATCGCTTTGTTGATGTGTCACTTATTCAAACCTAACTAAGTTTATCGTGTAAGTTCTTGTCAAAGTATCTGTTTCCCTTGTAAAAATAAGCTATAAAAGGTTTATTTAGTATAATTTTGAAATATCATTGATACAACATCTTGTGTGAGATATTCCAGTCTTGTGAATTAGCACAATTGTACATGACGGTTAACGTAACTGTATTATATGTGCATGTTATCCTTACATACATTTGTTTGTCCTTGTTTTTCATCAACAAATATCTAATCAATATGATTTTGACAATAATCAAATTTCAGTGTGTATATGTCTTCCTGCTCCACATGATCAACATTTCAGTTGTCGTCCATCAATATAAATATTTGGTGCTAAACAAGTAATCGACATTTGACATGACATCAAAGAAACTAAAATCCTGGATCACGTACTTTTCAAACTCTGGCTTAAGAATGTGCATTATAAGTTATGGGTCAAGATCAATCGTAAGTCAATGTAGATGAATCTTCAAGGTGATGACCTACTTTTGGCAGGGTTTGATAATAGATGCATAATATGCAAATTGCATCACAATGGATGGATTGTCTTGCTTCCATTAGTGCCATAAACTTTGTCATTACCGACCTTGACAATAAAGGCTTTATCATTTGCATTCACTCAATAAAGTCTGTATTTGTTTTCAGAATATGAAATATCTACATCATAGGGCATCTTAAATTTGGTTAGTATGCTCCCATGGGAGTTGAGATGGTGCACAAGATAGGTATGCGGGTTTGAACTGTACCTGATGACCAATTGCAAGGGTAATAATGCGCCTCTGAATAGGGCACCCAGATTCATGGCGCTCTATAAATTCTATTATATTAATATTATTATTATTATTATTATTGTTATTTTATCTGTCTTTTGTGGAACTTAATTTGCATAATTATGCAAATTATATTGGTACTATTAGTACTGATATATGTGCGTTTTAGTATCTTAGCTTTGGATAAAAGATTCGCAAACTTTTCTAGCTTAAATCATATACATCTAAATTTCAAACAATACAGAACTTCATTGGTCCATTTAAACAATAGCTCATTTGCATATTATGCTAATTACTTTGATAGTAATGTTTTGATTGTATGTCAAACTTTACCCTTTTTCATATCTGACCTTTAAAAAGATACTTTTTCATTTGCATCATTTCAGTGAAGCCCGTTTTGTAAAAAAAATATGCATTATTTTCCTTTTTTGCGAACTTAATTTGCATATTATGCAAATTAGGTAGCTATTATTAGAACGGACGTGTGTTCATCGTGTAGTTTGGGATACCAATATTGGGTTGCCATACTTTTTTGGCGTTAATATAGTATATACATATTTTTAAACAATTAATTTCATATTTTTACTTTCAAACAATACCTAATTTGCATATTATGCAAATTAAACCACTTTCCGCAACTTCGATTTCTTGGGACTTTTTTTTCGTTGTTAAGGGGAGTTTCCTGAACAGAATTCCGAAAAAAAATCCCGTGTTGCAATTTTGCCGAGGTTACCCCCTTATATATGCTAGATTGACTGGACTATATTGTGTCCCTGTGTGTACGTGTATAGTGTCTGTTTTAGTGAGTGCACTATGACTATGGTCTGGTGTGCTTTGGATGACGTGCTTTGTGGAACATATGTATGTATATGGGTATATTCGTTGGAACGCGTTTGTGGCCATTTTTTGATAGTTTTAAATAAATGTATTTTTATTTTTGTAATTAAATATATGTCATACCCTAGCAGCTGTGGTTTTTGCGATTTTAAATTGATGATTGATACTGTTTTTTATGTCAAAATGTATATGCATATATTTGTATACACAGGACCATGTTTTAAAACAGTGTATATATACTGACCATGTTATCCTGTATAAATATGTTCAATAAATAAATAAATAAATAAATAAATAAATAAATTTGGCAGTTACATGAAATGTACATGAAGAAATAGTTAAGAATGCAAATTCACCGAGTCAGCAATCTGACCAGACATCCACCTCAGCTACTACTAACAAATACATAAAGAACTGACTTCCAGCCAGTCAAAGCACTGGTCTAATAGGTCCACTTACATCACATGAGACAAAAAGTTAATATAGAAATTCTCTTCCAACCAATCAGCAACAGAGATTGACCTTAACACATTAGTTATGTTAGTCTTTGTCTAGAAAGAGCATAAAAAAATACAAAAGACATACTTTAGACCAATCATTACTCTCCTTAGTGGTGTTTTGGTAACCCTTATTTTATGGTAATAACTTCATGTTGGCAGAGACACAGTTATCCCTTGCTTGGTCATTTGACCCTGAGCTGCACCTGTCCTATGTTATTCTGACAGCGGTCAAACGATAAACAACTCGGACCACCTCCATTGTTTCAGGGTTATATACTCCCCAATGGGGAACCCACTGCATATTCTGAGATTTGGATAGCATCGCATCCACATCTCAAGTGTGAAAGGAAACATATTAATAATATGAGGATACTTCACCACATACATAATATAATTCTATGTTAAAAAGACATGTTTGCATGTCACAACTTCTTATTTATTGTTCATCCGTATGAAACGCGGAATAAAAAGAAATGTAATATAAGCGTTATCAAAATTAAAACAAACGTTGGAAAACAATTTATATCATATTCAGGGCTATTTTGTGGAACCAACTACCGATGTAGTTACAAAAAAATAGACGGAAAAGCTTTTGCCAAACACTAAAACAGTATAGTTTAATAAATATACATTTATTTATCAATCTGTCTATGTATTAATATCATTCAAATTGTATATAAGCGAGAAGTGAACTAATACATACAGCTTTGGTTTCTTCCAATATTTAAATAATGCAAGAAATAATCATAAATGATTGAGAAGGAAGAATAATAGGCGTAGCTTAATAAGCATTGTTCCTCCTTTTAATCCTCCAAATGAAAAAAAGGCACTGGTCGAAAAATTGGTCTCCGCCAGGACTCGAACCTACGCCTATTTTTCTTCCTTCTCAATCATTTATGATTATTTCTTGCATCATTCAAATTGTATATATATAATTATGTATATATATTATATATCTTTTTTAATTGATTGTATAAAGTGTAAATAAATTAAATCAGCTGAAATGTATTTGGTTTGTGTAAATGATTATTTTCGGGAGTAACCTCGATTAGCACTGTGCTATTTGTTCGCCCCTGTTGTCAATTCTTTCTATTGTATTGTTAATTCATGATCTGTCATTAATCTGTACTATGACTATTGTAAATTGTAAATATTAACGGGAACGTTGAGTTTTGGTAGAGAGGGCGCTAGACTACTTAATTGGTTTGTGAGGTAATGAAAAACTGAGTGTAAAATTTGAAAGAGCATAATATTTAAACAATAAAATCATCTTTGTTTGATCAAAATCGGTTCAGAAACGGCTGAAATATCCATAAATATAACAATTTGTAATAAACCCGGGGCCCGGGTTTATTAGAGAATTTTGAACCAGCCGTTAAAAATTCAAAAAAATGCTTCCTCTTTTCAAAAAAGTTACAAAATAGGTATTTAAATAGTTGTTGGTTATTTCTCTATCTAATCACTATTTCAACAAAGCATCACATGCACAATATTTTATTCAAAATGGTTGAAACCGATGAGTGTTTAGAGAGCGCCCTCTTACGTTTTAACGGCTCTTTTTGAATGATAACATGATCTTTACTACGTCATTTGTAATTTTGTGTTCCTTTCTAGTTATAACTATTAGTTTGTAATGTAATGATGCAGGTTTTGGTTACTAAAATTCAGTTTCACTAAAACTGTACTCTCCTTACCAGAACTCAACTATCCCTTTAAACTGATTATTATTGGCAATAAATCAATTTCATTTCATTTCATAGATGTGGAATATGTGGGAATCCAACATGTATTTAATAATTTACAAACATATATTTACAAATATATTTCAAAATGCACTCATATTTGAAAAACTGAACTATCCCTGATTGAATCACTTTAATTGTGCTATAACAAAATAAATTTAATATTTGTTTGTATAACATCAAGTACAATTTGTACATACACGAAATATACTACTTGGGAACTACAGTTAACCAATCACAGAGTAGTTCAAACGCGTCGTCACGGGATCGAGGTCAATCAAACAAGTTCATATGCATACGTCACAATGGCTCCCATTGTTCTCATAAGCGTGATGAAATCTAGGACAGTGCGCAGGAAAATAGGCGCGATAGTCTACGCACTGCATAGCATGATGATTGGTCCAGTATTTCTAGGTCACTACGCGATGACGTAGAGAAGTGGGCTACGGGAGCTTCAAAAATCGGTTCACTCCGCCATGTTGCCCATGTACAAAGTCTATGGGACACGTGACTTGCGCGCGTTAAGTGAGCCTTCTAGTTATAAACGGGTTGGTTTGTTTATTCATACTTCTATGGGTTATCTTGTAAGATTTTGCGCAGAATGAGCGCGCGACTGCGCGCAGTCTATTTTTTTTACCGTCTGAACACAGTCAGATTCGAGACTCGTGGTTTGGGTTGACCTCATGACCGAGATATGCTTCCGGTGTGAAAACAAGTCAAGTGAGTGCGCGTGACCTCAATTGAGAAAGGCCGCACACTACTTCCGGTTTTAATTCTTAAGAATTGCAACTCTCGAGAATTGGCATCGTTTGAACACACATTTTGAAGTTCTTAAGAATTGCAATTCTTAAGAATTGCAATTCTTAAGAACTTGGCTTTCATCGTGTGAATACGGCTAATATAACGCGCGCGATGTGTCACTTCGTGAAATCTTTAAGCGCACACAGTGAAAATTCCACGAAGTGACACATACCATTCGCGCCACAATATAACGCGCGCGATGTGTCACTTCGTGAAATCTTTAAACGCCCACAGTGAAAATTCCACGAAGTGACACATACCATTCGCGCCACAATATAACGCGCGCGATGTGTCACTTCGTGAAATCTTTAAGCGCACACAGTGAAAATTCCACGAAGTGACACATACCATTCGCGCCACGATATAACGCGCGCGATGTGTCACTTCGTGGAATTTATTGTGGGCATTTTCGGGGTTCGTGTAAAACGGATCTTAATTATTTCACTAATTAAGCGAAATTACATTCCAAAATTTTGGCAAATGGAAGACTATGGTTTATAGATATAAAAAATTAATAAAACTCAAAATCGACTTTGGACGCGATTTTGGTGCGATGTGTCACTTCGTGGAATGCACGACGATATCGGCTTCATAATACCTTTACAAGGATAGGTACAATATTCGTATAATATAGGTTTTCCCGCTCAATTTCGCGATTGTGTCAAT
Source organism: Echinarachnius parma (assembly GCA_037951105.1). Lineage (NCBI taxonomy): Eukaryota > Metazoa > Echinodermata > Echinoidea > Clypeasteroida > Echinarachniidae > Echinarachnius > Echinarachnius parma. The sequence goes on along the minus strand of JBAMJV010003961.1, from coordinate 8,420 downwards.
CGAATTGATAATAGGAGCAAACGAATTCGCGCGATTTGCGATCGCCGAACCAAAGCATTATTCGAATTCGTTAATAGGCATTCAAAATCACGCCCGGAGCAAACGAATTCGCACAAAGCGCATACCATTTCGTCAATGGTCGTTCAAATTAACACGTAGTATACGTAGACGTCTCTTCGGTCAATCGAATTCGTGAAAGGGCAGCCAATTTTCAAATTACTGCTTTCGATTTAAGAAATGTAAAGATAGATCAGCAATAAATTGGCTAAAAGCAGTGGCGTTTGTATTCAGGTAAACTTAATTCATATTCAGACAAAGCATGTTATATTTGGGAAAAATCAAGTCATAAATTATTCGTGAAATTTATAAAAGGAATATAATTTTGATAAAGGTAACTTTTGCTTGTAAGGTGAAAATGAGAAAAATGGAATTCGGGGAAAAGGACCCTGGCCATCTGGAAATATATAAAATAAAATGCTTATAAGCTTCATGTATAGCTTTGTTTTCTATAAAGATTCCCCTTTGGCTTATCATGTATTGTTTGTCAACTTATTAGGGGTGGGGAGGGGTGATTGTGCCTCCTATATAGCTCCGTGCTAAAGCGTATATCAATGTTCATTAAAGCTAAATGGGGATGTAGATGACATTACAATTGTAAAATCTTGATGATAACAAAATACATGTAAATACATCATTTTGTAAAAATGTTCAAACGTAACAAACCGCACAATGTCCTTTCCAGGGCAAAAGTGAAACATTATTGTTCCCAGTTTCGTGTGTCATATCATAATTGTATATATATTCAGACAATTAAAACAGGACGAAGACTTGTATGTATATTTACGGACGACTGAGAAATGCATACATATGTCTCCCATGAAAGTCCAAGGCCCCGAAAGTACCCCCCCCCTCCCCTAGATATACACAAATGTACATACATGTACATAGCATCCGCGTTATCTAAAACGAATGACGAAATTTTACAATTGTTTGCCCCGAAATGAAATCGAATGCTCCAAACGTGCTCATCAGGCATGACCGGCCATGCCGCGTTAAATTGTATGAACCAAGTTTACTTTTGGCTGCACATTCGCGAAATCGATTGCCCATAAATGAACTTCTGTGTCTATTCGCGAAATCGTATGCGTATGCATGAATTCGCTTGCACTTATTCGGAATTAGAAAAACCGATACCAACGATACTGCGGCAACGCGCGAATTCGAATGCCCCTAAATGAATTCGATTGAGAAAAGTGCAAAATTGAGCGGGAAAACCTATATTATGCTAAATCAGTTAAATGCATTTATTGGCCGATACAAAGTTCGATGAAGGGATGATTTCTTCAAATTCGTTTTTCATTCGTAGAATACAAATTACAGGGTTGTTCGAGGATTCAAACACAGTTAACATGACTAAAATATCTTATCAATTCACATTCATATCCGCAGTGAGTCTAATGAATGGTCTTTGTACCGTAGCTGTCTGGATAGTCATCTATATCATTGGTACCATTATTTGGTATGTATAATGAAGATACTATTATACCCATTAAGGTTTCATGTTGATATGTATATTATACCAATTCTGTTTTGACATTGCTTTAATGTATACATGTATATTATATCGGACATCATTAGGATAAATGTACAGTTAATTTCTGGTCGAGAGGGCGCTTTAAGACTATGCATTTCAATGAGGTCATTAGGTTTCAACGATAACGGACAAGTTTCAGTTATTATAAAACGGCTCTGGTAAATTCAGTAACTTGATTGGTTAAATCCAGTCACGTGACTATTCATTAAATTTCAACAAAAAAACAAGAAAAAGCGTAACACATATATATTTTTTTTTATGTGTTGTCACTTTTTGTTGCGCGATATTTGCACGGCTGTGACGTCACAATGCTTGTTTACATAGTTCTTCGAAGACAAACTTGTGAAGTGATAAAAAAAAAAATGGAAAATGCTTCGTTTTGTAAATTATCTGTTCTGTAGTAAATCAATCTTAGCAGATTCGTAAAATATATGGTATGTGTTTTGATATTGGGAAGTTTTGGAATGGAAATGCATACAATTCTTTGATAATTATCTCTTTTAACGGGAAAATTTTCGGATTTTCGGCGACTGCATTTGATCTGCTGAGCTGCAGTGAGTCAAATTCAGTGAAGCGAGTGCACTCTAGTGATGATTAATTTGGTAAATTCCTAATAAATTCACACTCTAGAGAGTAGATAGACTTGGTTACTAATTGTGGAGAGCCTGTTTTCAATAATCTAGCAAAATAAAACAATCCGTGGTTGAGCCTGTTTAATAAAACAAATAATACACGGTCATTATCGTGCATCATGTAAATGCAGCGTACTCTCGGTTATGTTAGGTGTGCGCGCATGCGCACTCGGCGCAACATCGCACACCTAACTAAAACCAAAGACACTTCAAGGGGAAGACTGGACACTTCGGGGATTTTGTGTAACGCTGAATTTCGTACATGGGGAAGGGCGCCCCTAGCGTTGGGTAGGTTAACTTCTTGTTGTTTTCGCGCGTAGCCATTGAAAACACAATAGGGAACTGGTAGTGAAGTATCAAATTCCTTCTTATTTTTGCTTTTTTATCTCAAAATGTACGTACACCAAATATTAAAAGGAGTTTGTTTCTAAGTTTGTCTGTTTACAGGTGAAAATTTCCAAGAAATATTTAATAGTAGACATGCAGAATCAACATTCACGTACAAGTTTCTTTGCTTGCTGTTAAAAAAAGAACTCATGAACATCATCAGGATTGTTGCTGTTAGCTGTGTCATGGTTTGAAATCAAAATAGTACCATTTATTTGAATACCTCTTTTCTCTTTATATGAAGAATTGTTGTTAACAAGAGTGTCACATCCGAAACACAAGCATTTTCTTAACTGTCATATCGGAAATGCGATGCCTCAAAAAATCCAAGTCAAGTTAAAGTCATGCAGGAAATCTGGTTCCTCTTTTCAATTTCTTCTCCAAATTCGCAGATTAAAACATAATATTCACTTCTCATTTTCTATGCAAAAAACTACAGAAAAAAAAGAAAAAAAAAAGATATGCAGGATTTGAAAATTTTCATCTTTGTTGACAAATTTGCTAAAATAGCAGAAATATCAACAAAAAAAAGCGTGCCTTATGTTTGCATATATTTCAAGTTCATACTTCTAGTAATCTAAATCCTGATATCCACATGGACAGGAGTTAATTTCATTATTTTTTTGTCCCTAGTTTGATTTATAACATTTCATTCACCATGGATACATAAATATGAAATATAACATTTTACGTGAAAATGTTATAAATCAAACTAGGGATAACAAATTAATGAAATTAACTCCTGTCCATGTGGATATCAGGATTTAGATTACTAGAAGTATGAACTTGAAATATATTATGCAGACATAAGGCACACTTGTTTTTTGATATTTCTGCTATTTTAGCAAATTTGTCAGCAAAGATGAACATTTTCAAATCCTGCATATCTTTTTTTTTCTTTTTTTTTCTGTAGTTTTTGCATAGAAAAAGAGAAGTGAATATTATGTTTTAATCTGCGAATATGGAGAAGAAAGTGAAAAGAGGAACCAGATTTCCTGCATGACTTTAACTTGACTTGGATTTTTTAAGGCATCGCATTTCCGATATGACAGTTAAAGGGATAGTTGAGTTCTGGTAAGGAGAGTACAGTTTTAGTGAAACTGAATTTTAGTAACCAAAACCTGCATCATTATATTACAAACTAATAGTTATAACTAGAAAGGAACACAACATTACAAATGACGTAGTAAAGATCATGTTATCATTCAAAAAGAGCCGTTAAAACGTAAGAGGGCGCTCTCTAAACACTCATCGGTTTCAACCATTTTGAATAAAATATTGTGCATGTGATGCTTTGTTGAAATAGTGATTAGATAGAGAAATAACCAACAACTATTTAAATACCTATTTTGTAACTTTTTTGAAAAGAGGAAGCATTTTTTGAATTTTTAACGGCTGGTTCAAAATTCTCTAATAAACCCGGGGCCCCGGGTTTATTACAAATTGTTATATTTATGGATATTTCAGCCGTTTCTGAACCGATTTTGATCAAACAAAGATGATTTTATTGTTTAAATATTATGCTCTTTCAAATTTTACACTCAGTTTTTCATTACCTCACAAACCAATTAAGTAGTCTAGCGCCCTCTCTACCAAAACTCAACTTTCCCTTTAACAAAATGCTTGTGTTTCGGATGTGACACTCTTGTTAACAACAATTCTTCATATAAAGAGAAAAGAGGTATTCAAATAAATGTTACTATTTTGATTTGAAACCATGAAACAGCTAACAGCAACAATCCTGATGATGTACATGAGTTCTTTTTTAACAGCAAGCAAATAAACTTTTAGGCCTACGTGAATGTTGATTCTGCATGTCTACTTCTAAATATTTCTTGGAAATTTTCACCTGTAAACAGACAAACTTAGAAACAAACTCCTTTTAATATTTGGTGTACGTACATTTTGAGATAAAAAAAGCAAAAATAAGAAGGAATTTGATACTTCACTACCAGTTCCCTATTGTGTTTTCAATGGCTACGCGCGAAAACAACAAGAAGTTAACCTACCCAACGCTAGGGGCGCCCTTCCCCATGTACGAAATTCAGCGTTTCATTGATCGCTGTACAAAACCGGCGCAGTGTCCAGTCTTCCCCTTGTAGTGCCTTTGCTAAAACTCATTCTGACCAGAACTTTACTTCCCCCTTTACCGACTCGTGATAACTTCATCTAGACAACTGACGACTTTCGGTTTTTAAATTTTACCCATAATATATGCATGTAGGCTATTCCATGTTTAGAGTCCCCTTAAAAGTTGCAAAACGCTCGACTTAGACTGCTGTACTAAAATTGTAACGAAATATTTATGATTATATAAATAATCATTATACAAGGAAAACAAAGTAAATTAAGAATTTAATGTTCCGGTCTTAGTAAATTTCTTTGCTATATGAACAAGACTTATCTGAAGTTAAAAAAAGAGAAGCTTTTAGTAGGGATAGCAGGTTCCGGTCTATGAAGAGGCCTTACAAGAACCAGGGATATCCGGTGCCCGTAATGAAAGTGTTAAGATGACTAAAAATCTAGTCAAATTATTTGGCAACTTTGATAAACTATCCATGGGATAATCATTATTTTGGACCAAATGTGTGCATATATCATGTAAGACATTAACCCAGAGACAACTCTAATTCGATACCTCAAAGACTGATTAATACTTTTGAGACAATTGATCACCCATATGCACCACTAGAACGTTTATGTAATGTGTCTTTAAGCAAATCATAGCAGGTAAGGAAAACACTTTTAAGTACTTAAAATATCCGTGAGTTTTACATTTCTCATCGACCATCTTTTCTTACAATAACAAACAGTGTAATTTGGAGGAAAAAGAAGCCAGATAATACAACCACCAAGACAGCAGGTGCGTCTTTCTCCTCTCCAACCGAAACCGTGATCCTGCCGCAGCATCTACAGCAATCCGATCAGCCAGTTCCAGTCTCACACGGCACCAAAATTCCTACTAACACAGCGACCACTAGCCACGTCAATCAATGTTTCGTGAGGGACGCCAACGAAGATAGTCAGGTTGATGAGACGAGGGGCACAACACAAGACGACGATTATCTAGTCCCACTAGCAAAGGCGAGACAAACGGGTCCACAAGTTCTGCCCGATAAGGCCACGCACATACAGCATGCGTGCTCTCCTATTCATCAAGGTGAGGAAAACAGCAAGAGTTTGACAGACCAAGTTCTTTCTAGCCGATACGCGCCAGGTCGAGATACTGGAGCGCAGGACGCGGATCACGAATACACTTACATCGACACCTTTTTCCCGCGCGCTCGCCTCGAAGAACCATTGGACCAGCGCGCTCGCCTCGATGAGCCGACCGAGATAGATTCGCCTCACATCTACGAGTGTGTAGATTTGTCAACTTTATCCGTTTCACCAGCAGCTGCTTTAACTAACCAAAACTCTAACCGCTCCGACAAATCTCAGCCTGGCGGGTTGGGCGAGAGAGTGATCCCAGTGCCACCCACTCCCTTTCAATTCGGTTCTGAATCTAGCCGACTTGCCCGGGACAATCATGACAACGACAAGTACGTCAACCAAGAAATGGTCGTTAAACATCGATCACGCGCAAATGTGATTTAATAATTGTAATACACATGTATACATGTCGTTTGTCACCGGAGAAATAGTATTGTTTCTTTTTTTAGAACACAGAGAGTTAACCAATGTAAAATAAAATATAAACCATGAACAATTTGAATGCCCTTTATTGCTATTAAGCTTGCAACCCTTCATCCATTTGTAACTAAACTTGGTCATTATGTGTTGTTTGGTGGGGGGGGGGGGGGGGGCGGGGGGGGGGCGGGGGGGTGGGCTTTATATTGTTAGTATGGTCAATTGTCACTATCCTAGGTCAGAGGTCGTATGAGGTCAACTTACTGAAATCAGGGTCGGCGAGGCACATCCGGCGATCGCATTGTATTGCATAATATATATACGTATTAGGTTTAACTCATTTTGTTGGGTTACGTACAGTCATACATTTATCAAACGTGTTATAAAATGCATTGAGATGAGTGTTCTTAATCCACTTTAGAACCAAGTTTAATCGTAAGAGTCCATTTTACCCAATCGTTTCGGAGAAGGTTACATAGGCGGGTTAGTCAATTACCCCAAATACTTAAACAATTCTTTCCACACTTACATTATTGTGTGTTATGGGACTATAGTCGATCATGGCATTCGGAGCGTTAACCATTATTTTAAAAAATGCAAATCGTGAATAATGTTATAGGCTTAAAACGCAATAATAATTATGTAGGTTTATGTCACGTAAAAAGTCAGGAATGTGTTACATTTATGTAGTTCTCCCTGTAGATTTACTTTTGTTTGGATATCGAAATATATTTTGAAATAGATTTGTTTGCAACGGTTTTGTCTGCACATACTTCGACTTGAAATGCGAAATAAATACAATTTCTTGTTACCATGGTAACTTAAGGGGTAATTAAGTTTTGCTATAGAGGGCGCTCCACCAATTTTTTGTGAGATAATGAAAAACTGAGTGTGAAAATTGAAAGAACATACATTTTAATCACGGAATAAACTTTATTTTATCAAAATCGGTTCAGAAATGGCTGAAATATCCATAAACAAAACCTTTTGTTATAGATGTGGGCCCCACAATAATTCGATAAATTTGACCCAGCCGTTACAAGAATTTAGAAAATGCTTCCTCTTTTCAACAAATTTACAAAAGAGGTCTTTAATTAGTTGTTGATTATATCTCTATCTAATCACAATTTCAACAAAAAATCACTTGCACAATATTTTATTTAAAATGGTTAAAACCAATGAGTTCTTATAAGGCATCCTTTTGAGTTTTAACGTCTCATTTTGAATGATAACAGGATTTGTACTTAGTCGTTTGTAATTATGTATTCCTTTCGAGCATGGTAGAGTAATAACTATTAGTTTGTAATGTACTGGTGCAGGTTTTGGTTACTAACATTCATTCTGACCCAAACTGTACTCTCTTTACCAAAACTCAACTATCCCTTAAATGACAGAATTAACTTTTTTTGATCAAAATCGGTTCAGAAACGGCTGAAATATCAATCAATATATCCGATCGGAGTAAATCTGGGGCCCAGATTCGATGATTTTTAGAAACATTTTTAAATGCTTACACTTTTTCAAAAATTTTCAAAAGAGGTGTTTAACAAGTTAATGATGATCTCTCTCTATTTAATCATTATACCAACAAAACATTTCATGCGTAATGTTGCATAACAAATGGTTGCAACCAATGCCTTTTTTAAAGCGCCATGTTGTGTTTTAATGGCTGTTTTTTGATTGATATATAGGCTTTTTACTTGTAATATTTACTATACCTTTCGAGCATGGTTATGTTATAATAGTTAGTTTGTTAGGTTGTGTTTGGTTTTGAGTATTGAGTATGACGTTAATATAGCTGTATTACTCTTTGTTATTGTTGTTTGATTACAGCTTATAATAATGTGTTGTACATGGTTTTACATTGTCGGAAGACTATCTGTGTTTATGTGTATTGTTTGGAATTGGGTTATCGAATATAAATTGGATTTGATTTGTTATTTGGTAGAGTGTATTTTTTGTTATAGGAGAGTGGAGTTTGGTTGTATTAATGTTGGGGATGTTGAATGTTATTGGTATGTGATGTATAATGGAAGGAGTTTATGTTTTTTTATGTTTGTTTTTGTTGGTGTTATGTGATGGTATTATGGGTAAGGATTGTATGTTTATGTGTTATGTTGTATGTATTTTAGGTAAGGTGATGTTATTGTTTTTATATGGTTAGAGTGTGTTAGATT
>JBAMJV010003960.1:60000-102081 GCA_037951105.1 Echinarachnius parma | reverse complement strand
GTTGTCCTTCCCTGGTTATATCGGTTGATGGTTGGTTGGTTACAAACACTGTCCTTTATTGGACTGTCCATCGATATTCAGGCGCTAATATCGAATTAAACATAATATATGAATGGTTTAAGTAGGATTGTTAGGAATATGAGTAGAGACATGTCAAGTATTTTGTTTGTAAAATCTCGACCACTTATTTGAATAACATTTTATGAGATAGAATTGGACACCACTTCAATAATGTTACATACCCTTCGGGAATGTAAGGTTGGCATACAGTGTGCGGTCGATGCAAAATTATTACAACAAATGTACTCTGCATTGAATCGTGGATGAAGCGTTGTTTATCAACTATAGGGCATATTTCTTGCAATGAACAGCTTTTACAGAAGAAATAAAACTATGCATTGTATTTTTTTTAAATTATAATAATACAAATCAATTTCATATACATAAATATCACGTCCGATTTACGGAATCCGAATCACATTTAAATGCATGCTTACGCCTTATTGGCGTAGTCAGGGTCGATACAGATCAAGAGAAAAGAAGTGGGCATATACCTGTAAAGTGTCCAAATCCACGAAAATTACTTGGAGCTTCCTCGTTTCTCTTCTACCGTGTTGTTTAGCTTATGGTAAAAGAAGAATAAAATAGGAACTCAATATTCGTTTTTTTCACTAGGTATACAGTGTTCGTTTTCTTTCAAACTTTCACAAATCTTTCAATTGTATTTTACAATGATATTGATATAGGATTGAAGTCTCAAATGTCATTTTGTGCAATATCTGACACTTTACAGGTATCACTTTAATTTCAAGCCCATATGGGACAAAGGGGGAGGGGGTGACAGGGTAAGAGTTCCCAGAGTAAGGAAGACAATCGTAATGATTGTATTTCCTACTCTTGGAAACTCTTACCCCCCTCTTATCTCTACTCGCTATCTGCGACTGCTTGTTCAAATGCCCTCCCGTTCTAGGATAATTTACCCACCGATCTGTCCTTCTTTTTTTCTTTTAAACGATGAGATCGAATTTATCTCAGTCCATTAAAGATGAATTCCAGTTTTGGGAAAGAAGCCGAATACATCTATATTGATCATTATTGTTGAATAAGTATTGAAATAGGGCTTGTGTGTTAAAATCGGAACCTAAGCATCGTTAAATACAGAAATATCGGAAGAAATCCAATATCCGCCTGTGAAATTTATAAATCCACCGCAAGTTCGGACCTGTCCACGCCGCTAGCGCTGGGGGAGATATCGACAAGCTGGGGACAAGCCCGTAAAAACGAACACCTCGTGTACTCGCACGTGGTCATTGTACGTAGCGTATGGGCGATTCCGGAGTTGGCGATCTCTATCTGCAGCAGATCAAGTTATAATTTTGCAAATATATCAATTAGTAGGCGGTTTCTTGGCCAAATTTGGATAATCCTATATTATATTACGAGTGGTTTACGGGTACACCATGTGAGATGGGTGGATTGGTAAGCCCTGAAAAGGACTATGGTAGTCCTAGAAAGGACTGTTGGTGTAGTTCTGAAAAGAACTGTTGGTATTCTTTCTAGGAGAGTTCTAAAAAGAACTGTTGGTAGTCCTAGAAAGGACTGTTGATAGTCCTAGAAAGGACTGTTGGTAGTCCTATAAAGGACTGTTGGGATAGTCCTGAAAAAGACTGTTGGTATTCTTTCTAGGAGAGTCCTAAAAAGGACAATTGGTAGTCCTAGAAAGGACTGTTGTTAGTCCTAGAAAGGACTGTTGGGATAGTCCTGAAAAGGACTGTTGGTATCCTATATTAGTACAATTATATTCTTTCACATTATTGGTAATAAGAGCTTCCATTTCATTTTTTTGAGAGGGGGGCGTTTCCAAAACTGGCCTTTACCTTTAAACGTTACTAGAAAGAATCAACAAAGAATCAACATTTTCTTGACCTATCTAAGAGACTAAAATGGTGTTTTCCATTTGTACAGAGCCCATTGCCTACGTGAACCTCGTTGATCATGTATTATCTCAAAGGAAACTTTCCTACGTATGAGGGAATGGGTTAACCTGTAGAACCCTATAGCAAGCAGGTGGTATACCAGTTCCATTGACATAATGGGTGCGAATATGCACCATTGGTAATGCAAGAAATTAATGTTAAGTGATTTTGTTTTTCTTCAAAAATATCCGATTTCCAGCAAACAGGAAGTCATGAATATCGGACGGGATGGCAGAAGTGGATGCACGTATGCAAGTATGCATGCATGCGTGTGTGTATTTGTTTAAAAGATGGGTATGTGCGTTTTGTGCATTGCTGGCCGGAGACACGAATGTATTAAATACAACTACTTTATCTAGCGTATAGATGTGCATAGTTTTGTTCCGGGGGGGGGGGGGGGGGACGAATCAATATGATTCACCCCCCCCCCCCCCAATAAAAATAAAAAAACACATAATAATAATAATAATACAAACAAAACATTTATAAATACATAAATGAATAACAAATAATAATACGAAGTAGACAATTTAAAATAAATGCTAACAAATCTACGCTAATAATCAGTCCTAGTAATAACCAATGCCTTCACCAATTGAATGTGTATCAATAACTTGTAATCATTATACCCATGTGAATGCTGTGTTTTGTGGGGTGGGGGAGGGGGGGGGGGGGCTGTAGCCCCCAAGCCACCACTCCCACTCAAACCCCATCTGTACGCCAACGAGAACAACTCCGTAGACATTCGATATCGTCAACCATGCCAACAGTCAGTCAAACCTATACGTGCAGGAAGGTGGATGGAATCAGAGTCTTGTGGGACCCCATTGAAGAACAGCGGTTTTCTTGCAATTCTGCTGAATTGGGTCAATCACCCGTTTCACTATATTGCTGTATTTGCTTATGTGATTTCGGAAATATAAAAACAAAACAAATAAACAAACAAACAAAGGGAAGTCACGGTGGGGGGGGGGGGGGGGGGTGCGGTCAATGGTCAGTGGTCAGTGGAGTGAGTCTTACCCGTTTCCCCAGAAAAGGTAGCGGACTATGTGTTAGTAATAATGATCTGGAAGACATGGGTTAATATACAATGATTTTCTGTTTGTCTTCATGTCATAATTCTCAAAGTTGTTATCATGTTGACATGTTGAATCGATGTTCGAACGCCAATGCATGAATTTCTACTCCCAAGGCAGCGCCTTTGGATATTTTGTTCATTTAAAGGGATAGTTGAGTTCTGGTAAGGAGAGTACAGTTTTGGTGAAACTGAATTTTAGTAACCAAAACCTGCATCATTACATTACAAACTAATAGTTATAACTAGAAAGGAACACAAAATTACAAATGACGTAGTAAAGATCATGTTATCATTCAAAAAGAGCCGTTAAAACGTAAGAGGGCGCTCTCTAAACACTCATCGGTTTCAATCATTTTGAATAAAATATTGTGCATGTGATGCTTTGTTGAAATAGTGATTAGATAGAGAAATAACCAACAACTATTTAAATACATATTTTGTAATTTTTTGAAAAGAGGAAGCATTTTTTAAAAACTTTTAACGGCTGGGTCAAAATTCTCTAATAAACCTGGGGCCCCAGATTTATTACAAATTGTTATATTTATGGATATTTCAGCCGTCTCTGAACCGATTTTGATCAAACAAAGATGATTTTATTATTTAAATATTATGCTCTTTCAAATTTTACACTCAGTTTTTCATTACCTCACACAAAAAATAAGTAGTCTAGCGCCCTCTCTACCAAAACTCAACTATCCCTTTAAGTAGAATTAAGCGCAATTTTGTTTTGGCGCGGTTAAATACCTACGTATACTCAAATGTATCGTCCTAGTTTAATTCCATCTATTTGGTGAATTTGCAATCGATACTCAAATGTCAAGGAAGGAATTTGTTGTATTTCACTGTTCAAGGCAGCGCATTAAAAACTCTTTTGCTCAATAAAGTTCAATTTAACCCGGATTTTATTACGAATTTAAATATTTATATAATTTCATATTCATTGCCAGGCAGCGCCTAGAAAAGTTTCGCTCAATAAATGGCCAGATGTTACCAAGATTGTTTGTGATTGTGAGATGTCAATTATTAGATACATTTGTTTGCTTAAAGGGATATAGTAACTTTGTTGACAAAAAGTGATGAATGGTTGATGCAATGTATATTGTTGTTATCTCATATGTCCACAGGGTATTGTGTGAAAATTTCAAGTCAAATGGACATTGTATGGCCAAGTAATGAGCGAAAATGCAAAGTGATATTCAGTAACTCACTGCACTCACTTTGTACACGGAAAAAAAACTCGCCCGGAGTTTTTCTCATCAGAATACTTCAATCATACATATCTTTGTAACAAAAGGGAAATTTGAAAAACCGAAACCTGTCCCATGATTTTATTGTTAATACGAATACAACAAGGTATAAGGGAACCGCTAGAATTAAAATTTTATTTTGAGGATTTGGACAATGTTACTAAGTCCCTTTAAGTGCTAGCTTGACTAATTGGCGAAGTTTTGGATCGATACTCGAATGGCAAGACAGGAAAGGCAATTTCTTAATGAAAGCCTGAAAACATAACTATTATGTTTTATCCGCTTCCCTACATGTTGCATTCCCCATGATGCAGTTTATACAGGGAACTCCAGGTTCCCGGAGACGATCGGTCATTCGGTTAAAGTCGTATTTTGCCTTGATCGATCGCGAAACTATACCATGATATTAAAATAACCTTTTTCATCTGATAAATGTACATAATGTATATGAGCCATTTACTCATAACCAAGCGATCGATGTTTGGCTGTAAAACAGGAAATTATCAAGTCGGTTTCATATCACCAACGCTATCCTTGACATTATCATGATTATGCGACATTTCATTCCGATATTCGCAGCATTGCGGCTTACTTAAACCCTCTTAACCCATTATCTTAACCAATTTAATTCCAAATGATTATATTTCCGTAGAGTTAGTACGTGGTTACCATTATAGTGTGTTACTGCTTGGTAGACTACAAGATGAATTAATTTACTTCCAATATTAGCTGTACGCAGCTAACGTTAATCTATTTATTTAAAAACGTTTTCATTCCTGTAGAGTAATACACGGTCCACAAGGGTTTATGAACATAAACGGTTGATATATTTCAAAATGAACACAACCTATATCAACTGAACATCATGTACATTCTAAGGTCCTTGACACAGCTCGCGTGTATTGTTGGTAGGCTATAAAAATACAACCTATCGAGAATCAACATTAAGAAAGCTCCTTAGAGTGATCTACTTACGTAAATTACACAGGGTGACCTTCAAAACGAGTCATTCAAACGATGCAAACGTTATTTCAAGAAGCACTAACAACGATTTCGATGATGAAATGCAATACGGTCACGTCAATGCTCTCTAATCAAGTCAACCGATTGGACATTGCTCTGGTACGCAGATAAATATGTTTTGTTTTGTTATTCTATTGTCAATAAACGTCTATATGTGTATCAATAGAGTACCGAAGTAGTGACGTCACATGCTTTTGTTATGGCATAGTAATGGTTCTAAACAACTTTTCCTTTCATACTGGCCTGTGGCAGTGGGTTGGAGCTGGACGAATGCCTTCTTAGCAACCGCTAGATCACCAATGCATTGCTTGCCTGACATTTTTTAGAACCATCGCCCATGGCAATGAATAGCTCTGACGTCACACTTCGGTACTCTACTGAGGGGAGATAGCTCACAGATCCACACGACAATGAATGGTGTTTGTTCTCGACCAATCAGGTAGCTAGAATTCGAGCTGAGGGCAGTCGATTACCATTGTACAATACACTCATGGGCAACAGTGATAAGAGATCAATGGATATTGACCCTATCTTTGGTCGATATCCGCAAGATCAAAGGCTACTGACCTTTCAAGATGACCATCATGTTTAACTTATAATTATCACACAAGTAATGTCGATAAAAGTATGAGAAAAAAATACCCCCCACGATAAAGGCACCCCCATTAAAACACACAATGTTGGCATCACCTAATGATTATACAAGGCAGAGGGGTCACAAGATTCGTATCCCTAGCGGGTAACCATACTTATAATGATCATATTAATCAGAATAAGGACTCGCAATATCAAGTGGTCTTGGTTAATTTCCCCACAGATGACGAAAGTAATTCACAAGACTGGTCATCAACAGTTACCTTACGATAGATTATTCCAAACAATTTGACATCGTCAACTTTTCCAATTAAGTTTTCTAGCGACAGAAGGTCAAACTGTAATGTTTTTGTACCCTTGGAGGAGATACTGTAATATAGGTTATTTATATTCTAAGTTTATTATAGATGATGTCATTTAATATGCAACAAGATATTTTTACATCTGTCAACAACAATTTATCTAGCCGGGTTTGATAAATACAGGCCATTGTCCTAGTACGTTTCACTAAACATGAAAATGTGCCCTAAGTTACAAGGAAGAATTAGCCAAATAATAAATGCACCCCGTTTAATCGCCATTAGCATCGACGGCTTATCATAAAAAGTGAGACTTGATAACACGCCTCTGGTAACCACTCTATCTCTGGTAACGTATCGTATCCTCGGATGGAAACAAACACTAATTATCATTGTGATTGTAATGAGGATGTCAAATATTAAATGACCCACTTCTTTGCTCTAATGGATTTGAGAAATGGATCAGCGTACACATGGGAAAGAGGCGATTTCTATTATGATAACGTATTTGCTTTATGGTGATGGTATCTTTCTGCGTAAAGTATTTGAAGTGGCTTAATGGCTGAACCCATGGCCCGTGAATCGTCACAAGCTAGGCTTGGGACCTAATCTAATATTGCGACGTGATTGTAACTTGCTCTTAGCGGTTATCATGATGTGTTTCTATTAAATATTTGAATGTTTATTTTGACCAAGCGATTTAGAAGGTCTCAAAGCATCGCAAGGTCACTAACATCGATGGCACGTATTGTTTTTATTTGGTTATGATCGTGAAGTGGAAATACATGTACCTTTATTATTACACTTACTTTCAGTATGATGTGAAACGTCTTCGTTTTAAGGGATCTATGTTGGCATGAATGATGTGTAGTAAGCATCAGTACATAAGTTATTAAAACAAAACTCTAAGCTTTCAATTCATGCGTTAAAAACCTGACCATGAATACATTGAATTAGATCAAATGAAATAAGCAAGAACAAAAATGGGCTTCGCCGGGATTCGAATCCGAGACCTCCGGATTGCTAGACCGGTGATCACCCATCGAGACCTAAATACTATTCCCATGAAACCCTTTCCAATGCCTGTAATAGTCAGAAGATATCATGTTGTATAATTATGATATAATTAACGCACATATCACTGTGTTCCCGTAGTCTATACATGGTCAATGTGTTAAACTGCGATCTGATGAAGATATGAACATATTATACTCATATCAGACAACTACAATTAAATTAATAATTAAATTATTTAAAGGGATCTAGTAAATTTGTTGGCATGTTTAAAAAAAGTGATGAATGGTTAATACAATGTACATTGTTGTGATATGATATGTCCACTGAGTAATTTGTGAAAATTTCACGTTAAATGGGTACAATATGGCCAATTGTAATGAGCAAAAATACAAATTGTTGTTCGCTAACTCATTGCACTAACTTTGTACACAGTTATTCCTTTCCAGAGGATAATTTGAAATCCGAACACTTAAATCGTAAATATCTTGTTTAACAAAAGAATTCGAAAACCGAAACCTAGCGTTAACTCATCTAAAACGGAAAATATCGGTAGTGATACATTGGAGTCTATTTAGGTTTTCAATAGAACACCAATGTCTTCCCGTACATGTCAAACGGCTTAGTTATATACACTCCTAAATATACATGGTATAAGTCTACCACTCTTCTTTTTTTAATATTTAGGATGCATTAAAAACGTTTATACACAACCGAGCCATGAAATTGCCCGAGGCGCTCTTATATGTCTTAAAAACACGAAACCAGGAAAACACGGGTAGTAAGTGATTTACTTTTGAGTCGGCGCTTCCGAATCTGTTCAATGGATGTCCAAAAGACTTACGCCGACGGATACGGAGGTGTCCCTCATTCATTCACTTTATCCCGGCCATCTGAAGTACTTATATTTCCGACAGTCAATATAAAATTTGTAGGTCGAGTGATGCGTGCTCGCTATTGTTTCATCAGTTTATTTACGCGGCCCCGTTTCTATGTCAGCAATACCCATTTGACTCTGAATTCGGTCCTCAGAAGCCACCCCTTCAGAATCCTATATCAAAGAAATACATAGAGTGTACCCCCCTTCTAATCAGTCCAACTCAGAACCCACCCCTTCAGAAGCGGGGTGTCTTACAGTGGCGTATATAGCTACGGGGGAGTTCCATGGGGGGGGGGGGGGGGGTGGTGGGTGGTGGGGGCACGTCATCAACTAAAGGGGAACATCCTTTATATATCAAAGAAAAACATAAAGTGTGCCCCCCATATAATTCCTGTGCCCCGCCCACCCTCCCCCTCCAATCGGTTCAACCACACTTCGCCACTTGTATCTTATATTCAACTTATTCAGAAACTGCAATGGAGACGTGTAACTCAAGTTCCCTACTTCTTTCTAATTTCGAGTTAAGTTTCGGACTTTCTTTGCCCCCTCTTTGCTTTGAGTGCCATAGTCCACGTTCGCTGAAAACCCACACTTGACGATGGGCACATTGTGTACATCATTATGTATTGAAGTAGGTGGCATTAAACCTGCACGACGTATTATTAATTAAAACTGCTAAATACTGACAAATATACAAAAGCATTCAACATTGCTAAATTTAGAACCATCAAAGAGGTGCGTGCAACACGCATCATAATGAACATGTAACAGTGAGAAAGGGGTCATAATATCCTTGCAAGGGAAGAATTAAATTGCTATGTTACTAGTATAGACGAGTTAAAGATGAATTCCAGTTTTGGGAAAGAAGCCGAATACATCTATATTGATCATTATTGTTGAATAAGTATTGAAATAGGGCTTGTGTGTTAAAATCGGAACCTAAGCATCGTTAAATACAGAAATATCGGAAGAAATCCAATATCCGCCTGTGAAATTTATAAATCCACCGCCAGTTCGGACCTGTCCACGCCGCTAGCGCTGGGGGAGATATCGACAAGCTGGGGACAAACCCGTAAAAACGAACACCTCGTGTACTCGCACGTGGTCATTGTACGTAGCGTATGGGCGATTCCGGAGTTGGCGATCTCTATCTGCAGCAGATCAAGTTATAATTTTGTAAATATATCAATTAGTAGGCGGTTTCTTGGCCAAATTTGGATAATCCTATATTAGTACAATTATATTCTTTCACATTATTGGTAATAAGAGCTTCCATTTCATATTTTTGAGAGGGGGGCGTTTCCAAAACTGGCCTTTACCTTTAAGAGGAGAGAAGGTGCGTCCACATTATCCAACCACTCCAGATAATTGCCACGAGTCTTGTAAATCAAGCATCCCTTAATCTTTCTCAAGTCGACTAAATGTGCTAAACAACATGAGATTGAAATGGTGTATGCAATATATTCACCCCGTTTTGATATTGCAATCCAGAAAAGTCAATCAAGGAGGCTAGGTTTCTTTCCCAAATAAACGTTGTCTAAATTATTAACTTGCTAAACAGTATGACAGTTGTGTGTGAACCAATTTCCGAGATTGCGATGGATACTTCAAATCAAGTACGGTACTAAAAGTTTGTAAGGTGAGAAGGTGTTTCAAATTATCCATCTATTCCAGATATTGTAAAGGGATATATAAACAAAGAAGTGCACATCACTCTGAAGATGAAATGATATACTATGCTATAATATTCACCCAATTTCATGAATTTGGTGATTGGAAAGGGAACTAGTAAATCAAACATTCTACACCCTTCCATCCAGACTAAGGGAACTACATGAAGTGATTTATTACCATGAAAAGTTCTGGGTTAAATAACATTGACCCTTTTTCGGAGATCATAAGTCATAACGTTAAGGTTGCCTGTATACACTTTAATAAATTTGACCAACTTAAACTTTAATACAATTTCGACCAACGCACAAGCCGTAAATGTGCTTTATGGGAGGATGGCAGAATGGGAGGCGTTTTTAATAATATTCACCCAATTTGAAGACGACGATGGAGATTTTAAAATCAGGTAACCTATATACCTTCCTCAAAACGGGTAAAGAGTTCAAATAATTGTTTTTATTAATATGAAGAGGTGTGTTCAATTGTATGATACCCGTTTGCGAATCGAAATGGAGGCCAAAAAGTAAAGGAAGAAGAAAAAATCTAGTACCATGCGTTGATCATCTTTCTAATGGCCTCGTCCCACTATGGCATATCTCATTGCGTTTCCTTTCCATTTGACATCCAGAAGGTACTTGCAGGAAACGAAATGATGCAGAACAAGTTCGGAACAGACTTGTGGGATACTTTTTAATTCGGCTCCGTTTCGCGTAAAAACGTATCTTCATGGATTTTCAAGATTTGCTGTCCGTCTCGCCATAGTTTAGTCGGATAGGAACGGGAGGAGAAACGGTGCTGTGGGACTGGGCCATAACGTTGACTAAAGTACTCACGGTTCTATAAAAACCGTGCTCAAGGTGAACATTATTTATATCACCCCTTTCGGAGATGGCAATCGATACTACTAAACCCCATGGCCCACATACATCTGAAGTAGACTAAACACGTTAAATAACCTAATACTGCGGACTGCTATAACCTTGACGACGAAAGTACAATGTTCTGGATGTTTGCGGTGATGTTAGTAGCTATATGGGGGAGGGGGGGGGGGGGGATTGTTCCCCTGTTGAAATAATTCCCCCATGCCCCCCTCGAGTCGAACTAAAAGGGGCGAACCTTAGGACTTAACATGCTTTAAATCATGATACGGCCATACCCCTATTCGGCAAAATTGCAATATGCTGGATGCTTGCAGTGGTGTAGCTACAAGAGGGCATAAAGTTAGTCACCCTGTTGAATAATTGCCGCCCCATGGCCCTCCCCCGTTCACTGCAATATCACCCCACCCCCTCGCCACGCCCCTTCTTTCTTGTTGACTTGACCTTTACACCATATATTATTGGGTGGGTGCATAAACCCCCAATTTCATTATACACCGCATGGAAGGGGGGGGGGGGGGCAGGGAGTAGAGGAGTGGTGCACGTGCATGGTTTCGTTTGACATCCTTGTGGGGGGAAGTTTCGCGCGAAATCCCGCAGCTTTGGGAGTTGGATTTAACACAAACCGTAATAGTGCGGGCAGCATACAAAATAGAATAGAACATAATAGAGTAATAGAATGACCCACTTCCTTTCCCCAGTCCGCTTTTCAGCACTTTTCATTCAATCAACTCGTTCATGACCGAAGCGAGGTGGTCTGATTATTATTGTAGAAGTCTTGTTAGGGTGTTAGGGAAACTCGAGCGGCGCCGATTGTTAGGCAGGTAGTTCCTCCAAGAATCTAGATTTCCCACCGGACAAGAGCCGTTTCGTTTATTTGGCGTATTAGCTTATAAACCAAATATATACGGAACGTCGTATTATTTAAAACGTCTTAACCCTTGCGGTATACAATGACGCGGATTTGCATGCACCGCGCTACTATAAACTACTATACCTAACATGTTGGTAATAAATGGCCTAGGTTTGGTCCATTTCAAGAAAAGTTGCATATACATAGTTGGCCAAATTTCGCAGTCTACAAGCGAAATCTATATATCCGACTTGAATTTCTGGACAGGAATGCTTTTCTACGTCATAAAGAGATAGGGAGAAAGAAAAGTTGTTTATTTGGAGGATTAATCATATAATACATCCGTATTTTTCTTTTTCATCACGATTGTTAATCACGACAGTAAAGATGTTAAACCATCAACGTCAAAATCGGATATTTCATAAGGAATATATTACATGTACTTTGTGTGGGGCTCATCGTTAATTTTGTTCACGTGTGAATATAAATAATATTCCACCAATAATTTTGATGGAATAATCTCTTTTTTACAGGAGTAATTAAAAAAAAAACAATATGAATTGGGCGACAATGGTCGTGATTTGTAATCCCGCCAGATAGTCACGTGATTCGAGCTGATTCCATCGCAACACGTGACCAATTTAATTGCTTATCCCACATGCCAACGGCTGTTGTTTTAGTGACCTACTAGCCTACATTTCATGTCTAAATTTAAATGTTCCTAATTTCTTTTCCCAGCAGCTTCTACAAACGGTTTTATAAGGTTTTAGAACGCTTAATTATATACCACTTGGATTGGTTTCCTAACGGCAGAATCAGATAATTAGGTTTTCTGTCCCGATACGGTAAACGTTTGGAGAATTGAACATTGTACATTGCTTACGGCGAATTATATATTACATTATCAAGACTTCCAGGTAAATCGTGCAACGTTCCATTTAAAATTATAAACGCCTCAACGTTCAAACGAATAGCAATTCCATTGGACCCAAGCACATGATCGCGCCTAACATGCCGATAAAGAGTAGGCGGAAATATCTGCACTGGAACAAATTCGTATTTTTTCAATGAAGGTACACATACCACAAAACATCACTTTAATTAGCTTTCAAATGTCAAATCTATGCATTTGAGTATTTCAAGAAATACAAATACGAAATAATATTCCATCTTCGTTTCTTGTTTCAATAAGAGCGACAATTAAATCGATTTCATCCAGAACGTTCGGAAGATGTTCATCCATACGCATATTTTCTGTATTCATGTTTCAAAGAACTACACGCGTATCCATACAAAGTAAATGTTTCTTCCCAGAAGGGATGCATGTAGAATGCTCCAAGCACTTGATTGTAATTGAATGTGGTAGGATTTCGGAGTTAAAGCGCATCACCCAAGTGTTTTTCATTGTAAACGGAAAGATAATCGATAATATTCCGTAGGAGCGAAACAAATTTAAGAGTAGGCGGAAACATCATCACAGGAACAAATTAGTATTTGTGCTAGGATGGTACACATACCACAAAGAAACACTTCAATGAGCTTTAAAGAGGAAAACCTATGCATACTAGTATTTCAATCAAGAAAACAATTCCATATTCTTTTCTTTTTCCAATAAGAGCGAAAATTAAATCGATTTCATCCAGTACGATCGGACGATGTTTCAAAGAATTACACGCGTATCCGTACAAAGTAAATGTTTCTTCCCAGAAGGGATGCATGTAGAATGCTCCAAGCACTTGATTGTAATTGAATGTGGTAGGATTTCGGAGTTAAAGCGCATCACGTGTTTCATTGTAAACGGAAAGATAATCGATAATATTCCGTAGGAGCGAAAATAATTAACAAGTAGGCGGAAACATCATCACAGGAACTAGTATTTGTGCTAGGATGGTACACATGACCACAAAGAAACACTGTCTTCAATGAGCTTTAAAGAGGAAAACCTATATGCATAATAGTATTTCAATCAAGAAAACAATTCCATATTCTCTTCTTTTCCAACAAGAGCGAACATTAAATCGATTTCATCCAGTACGATCGAACGATGTTTCAAAGAACTACACGTCGCGTATCCGTACAAATTAAATGTTTCTTCCCAGAAGGGATACAGTCATGTAGAATGCTCCAAGCACTTGATTGTAATTGAATGTTGTAGGATTTCGGAGTTTAAGCGCATCACCCATTAAGTGTTTTTCATTGTAAACGGAAAGGTGATCGATTATATTCCGTAGGATAAAAACCTCATCTGAAAAATCAATGACGATGTATTTATGTTTCTAAGAATATACGAGACAACCCAGGGTGATTTATGATAAATATTTTTTATCGAAATCACTTAAATATTTAGGTTTTTCTTGTCAATCTAAAGCCTTACTAACAAGGTTATTCCATAATTACGTGTCGTGAGAAATGAAGATCTGTCCGGGTGAACTGTGTATTTATTCATTTCGCTCTAAAAGACAGTAGGGCATACGACTGGGACAATATCCACTCTGTCAGAACATTTCTCTACAAATACAAGGTGTTAATATAAAACAGTGGTAAAGTCGAATAGTCATGAGGATTCGGGTAAACATTGACCGGGTGCTTTTGTCCGGGAGGATAATTGTCCGGGTGGTAGTTTCCCTGGTCAGATGTCCTTGTACCGCTGACCACTTTAAACCTCACCTTGCCCAGCGATATGATTATTTCTATAGAACTCATACACATCTCCTATTTTAGTCACTACCTACGGTATCGTGGTGGGCTATGTAAAATGTCTATCGGGAGGTCAGATCCTCGATGCGAACGGGTCAAGAACTAACAAGCTTTGGTGAAAGGGTCTTTTGACATGTTTTTGCTACTTTGATTTAATCAGCATGACCAAAGAATTTACTATATACAGTTTCTTGATTGAACTCTGGAACAATAACATTGGTATCTGGTATTTGTCACTCGAATCGTTCTTGGTGAAAGGATATCTCGCCACGCTCTGGTCGCGAACGAAAGCATCACAAATAATCTGGCCTTGGCTACCTTGATTGAACTCTTCAACAATTACACGTGAACAACTCTTGATTCCAGTTTCCCCTTCCGAAGGAGACCCAAGGGCATCGTGAAATATATGTTTTCTTGGTAATAAATCTTGTCAATTCAGAATAAACCGAGACACAATGTATTCCAGTTTTTAGAACGCAAGACAATCTACTTCACTGGTATTCATTTTCAGCATGTTCAGAGGCAGTACTTTATTTCTACCCTTCATTGTATCCATACTCCATTTGCTACATGAACCTGGTGTACTATTATATCAAAAGGTATGGGGATTGCAGAATCTAAGAGACAATGTGTTCCTTTTTATTGATTGGAGAGAGGGAAACCTACATTTGCAAATTAGCAACGCCCGGTGCAATAAACCCAAATACGCATCAATCTCGCATGTAAAACGTATGTATTTAATAAAGTTAAATCAGTGTGCTTGTATTGGCAATTTGGACTGCAAAAAAGTCACTAAATGTAATGGAAATGGCCAACGATTTCGTTGTCCATTCACTGCTCAAGCTAATACCATTATACCAGGTAAAACAGAAACCAGTAACACAGTCGCATTCGTTTTGATGACAGATCTATTATCCTTGAATACATTTTTTTTAATTTTTTTTTTAGCAGATGTTTTTCTGCATTTATTAAAGAAATATCAAAATCAACATATTCAAATAACAATACAAGTATTATAATATAATTGATTAACATAAAATGTGACAATTAATATAAAAAGAAAATACATATATATATAATTCAGAACTTAAATCAGTTGAATGCAAATAATCAAAATAAATGCAGGGGCAAACTATCATAAGCATGAATGCTTGAGTCGATAGCAGCCATTGTTCCTATTAATTACATAAAGGTATTTGATTAAATCAATTTCTCGCTGATACAAATGAATATTGATCAATTTCCTAACGTACACGTTCCAGCATGCAATGAAAATCTAGTGGTTTAATGCACAGTAAATGTAGAGAACGTACTTATGTACTGTAGTATACGTCTTTTCTTGTATCACCCGCCAATTGCACATACTATTATGCAGCATTGACATTGACGTTGATATGGGGAAATCTGCCTCAAAATATCGAACACATATATTACACTGTATTATTGTTTCTATCCCTTCTATCCCTTCAATATGATATTGGATGTCTGAACATATTGCGAGTAATACCGCAGACAATATCCGAGGATAGCAGAAACAGCAGGCGCTATTAAAGGGATCTAGTTTAATACATTGTCAGAATCGACACATTTTAATTAGAACTCTAGCAGTTCTCACATACCTTGTTGTATTCGTATTACCAAAATAAGCACGGACCAGGTTTTTGTTTTCCGAATTTCTCTTATTTCTCGTTATAAAGAAAACTAATTATTGAAGCTGTGTATTTGAAAGTCTGGCTGGGAGATGTTTCAAATGTGAATTATTGTAATGAACTTTCAAAATGTCAATTCGCATTCTCGCCCATTTCTCGGTCTTATAACATTTTCTCATCACTCAGTGGACAAAATGGATCGTAGATATACGCATGTTATCAACCCTTGTGTAGTTTGTGAATAATTTATTTCGAAAAACTTACTAGTTCCTTTTAAAAGTGGTACAAATAACTATAGTGGATCACCCCCACTAAAACCACCGTCCCATGTAATTTGCTTCGGTAAGAATTGCTCCACTAATGGTGATCACTGTTCATCAATTAATAACCGTGTAACATTAACATAACCCCATATCATTAACGGTCCTGCTACTTAAAGGGGACCACCAGGCAAAGAACAACACATAATTATATGTTTTAGTACCGTTTTGTGATATCAAATAGATACCCAACATTTTGCAAAAGGGTTGTGTAATTCATAAACAAAGCAATTAATTTCCACCACTTACGGAACCCCTACTATTTCCTGGTTCCGTACGGGCCAAACATTTGCGAGTGCGCCAATGCTATTCACGCGTACGATTGGAGACAATAGAATCCCGGGCGATTCGTCAGCTCTGGACAAAGTAGTCTCGTACATGCAGACCCATGAACGCATACTTTAGAATGGTGATGCGTTTTCCAATTATATATTTTTTTCTGGAAACATATTTTTATGAACTTGTTGATCATGTTGATGGAATAAAATACTAAAGATGTTACCTTTCATTTATAAGAATATTATTTTTGGGTGGTGGTACCATTTAAACCATACATCCTTAACAGATACTGGTAGTACAGTTATGACGTGGAATTATCCGTCAGAAATATTGTCGCCTCTGAAAATGTTTTGTGTCACCCCTTTCACTATCCACTCATATTGTCGCTCCCACAGCATGGAAAGTAATTTATTAACCACAAATCTCCAGGGGTCTTTCACAAATATCCTAAGTTGAACATATAGTAAGGAAAATCGTTAGTTACTTTGTTCACTATCATATTTAGTGAAACAAAATTATATTATGTTCTTGTATGAAGGATATAAAGTGTTCTTGATGTAATGTTTCAAATATGTACATGTTTGAGCTCGAATATTTAGATAGTTGGTATACCATACGTTTAAGTCAAACCTATGGTCAAACTAAGAATATAAGCTTAACTAACAATATTTGTTGAAATACCCCCTGCAGCATATTCTGTATTTGTTCGCACATGTTTCAGGCGGCAGCTCCAAAATGGAATTGTTGACCCACCTCAAACTCTCTTTGTCCGGCAATAGCTGATCTTGGCTACATCCAAGATATTTGACCGCTGCCTTCAAGTAATAATGCACCCAATGTCTGGGATATTGGGTTTCAAAGATGTCATTGGCATTATAAACTCAGGATGAGCGCTCCGCCGCATACAGGCCTCTCAGTACCGTAGTATTAAAATGCAATTTAATTAACCTGACTTTGTATTGCCACCAGGCAAAGAACAACACGTACTTTATGTTTTGGTACCGTTGTGTGATAAAACAATATAATTATGCCCAACATATTACGAAGGGCTGTGTAATTCGTAAACAATGCAATTAAATACCACCTTTTACGGAACCATTATAGCCTTATAGTTCCGTGCGCGCCAAAAGTTTACGAGTGTGCCACCTCACTTCAATCGTACGTTTGGAGTCCTAGGCAAAAGGTAGTCTTCGTATGCATACCCATGAACACATGTTGTAGTATGGTGATGTTTTTTTACAATTATATATTTTTTCTTTCTGGAAACGTATTTTTCTGAACTTTTTGGTGGAATAGACTACTGAAAATGTTACCCTTTAAAAAAATAAGAATCACATTTGTGCGTGGTGGTACCCTTTAAGCAAGCAGGATCAGCAGGTGTTAGGTACATACGGCAATACACTTCGTCGTTATTGGTTTTTCACCGACCTCATTTGAATTCAATTCCGATAGGAAAAAAAACCTTCTAGGGAATATTGATAAGATGGTCTTCATTTTTCCTAAATCTAAGCCCAGCTGCGGATGTAGGTTGGGGGGGGGGGGGGGGGAGATACAAGAGAGGTGAGCCTCCCCCCCCCCCCCCCCCCCCCCCAGTCTCTCTTCTTCTTTCTCGAATGATATCAGGCTACGCTTTCCTACCATTGCCCTAAAACCGCGACAGAAGACAACTGATTGGCATAATTAAGCTGCCACGTACTGCCAATCATTGCCCCCCCCTTATTTTGCTCCCAGTATAATATGAAAGATTGTCCCTTTCTCTTCCTCCTCCGGTCTCAATTAAACCTGGGTACACCACTTCGTTTTAAGTTACGTGTTGCCGACATACAAGTCAGGTCACCCCTTTTCCGCAGCAAAACTGTCTAAAGAAGCGTGATAAGTGGCAGAGCTGTTGATTCATTCAGTCGAGTCGATAGTATTTGAATTTGAATTCAATTTCGATAGCGAAAACACTACGAAAGGAATAATAATGAGCTTGAAACTCGCGTGTGAAATTTAAATACGAACGAAATTGCGTTTCCGAACGGGCCAAGATAGTTGGTACATAATGCCTCTTGGTCAAAATCGTTGCCCCAAGTCCACCCCTCCGGATCTGGGTTTAACGCATTATCTGAAAATTGTTTATCACGCGTTATCCCGTCATCATGTCAATAGGAATCAATGTTCTATTCTCCAAGTTTATCATGTATCTTGAATAGCAGGTTCGATTTATAAACCGCTTGATATGATGCTCATATCTAAGTGTGTTACACAATCATTACCCCGGCCATTTTATACAATGCCAGCCCGCACACTATGTGTGCACATTATCAAATACCTGGGGAGCATTCCCTCCAGGCGGCTCATGGGCACGGACAAGATCAATTGCCCCCCCCCCCCCCCCATTCTCCCAGTTCTCTATAGTACCCCGGATATGCCACTACGTATGCAGTAAGTGTAGGGTTTTATCTAGAGTCTAGAGTCCCTTTAGCTTTTGCCGACAGGAAAAGTCGGGTCACCCATTTTCCGCGACGAATTTTTCCCAATAAGCATGTTAAGTAGCGAGGCTGATGATTCATTTACAGCCACGTCGATAAGTATCGATAACGGCTAGGGAGTCAGATGCCTTATGGAAGAGGCAGTTTGTAAAAGGGGTCAGTTCGAATACTGTTCATCCTTAGTAAAAACCAATACACGATGGAGCGAAATGGAAGGAAAGATGGTAAACCAAAACGATATGAAGGAGAGCCGGAGTAGAAAAGTTAAGGAGATAGCTAGATCTGTAGATTGGTAAGATATTATGAGGAAAAGATGAGTAAAAGAAAAGGAGATAGCTAGATTGGTAAGATATTATGAGGAAAAGATGAGTAAAAGAAAAGGAGATAGCTAGATTGGTAAGATATTATGAGGAAAAGATGAGTAAAAGAAAAGGAGAAAGCAAATCTGGAAAAGACTTTACAAATATAATATGGAGAAAAATCATTGATAGTTTGTAATAAATGTTATTGTTTGTATGTGACAACCAATCTTTCTTTATAATATGAGTGCATTCAGTCTCAAATGTGTTCATATCTTACCTAGATGATCGGGAAAACGGGTGTTAAAGGGTTAGTTCAGTTTTGGTTTAGAGGGCGCTTCAAGAAATATGTTTTTTGTGAGGTAATGAAAGACCTAGTGTAAAATTGGAAAGAACATACACTTTTAAATACAGAATGAACTTTGTTTTATCAAAATCGGTTCAGAAACAGCTGAAATATTCGTTAGTATATCAAATTGGAATTATTGCTGGGGATCAACTTTTAGTCAATGATTTAAGAAAATATTTATAAATCTAAATTTTTTTGAAAATGTACCCAAATGTTGTTAACATTAGTTTGGATTATCTCTATATTGAATAATTATTTTAACCAAACATCACAGTCACATTTTTATACACAAATGGTTGAGACTTGAGATGTCTGGAGGGCGCCCTGTGTTAACGGCTCCTTTAACAAAAAATGAAAACAGCCCTGTATCTTAGCCGTGTATATGTTTTTCTCCCATTCAAGTATCATAAAGTATCATAATGACTAGATCCGCGTGTTATTTTCAATTGCATAGTATGTTTCTTTGGAAAACAAAACGATAAAGCGGTTACAATAAAAGACAAAGGGAAATACACATTTCCGCTATCTATTTTGTTTGGAATGCAATCACCAGAATCACTCTGCAATTGTATAACACAATCACGGGAGGGAAATTAGTTCGCCAGTTGATGTGCAACTTCATCGTTTAACTCTTCCGATGCTATGTTACATATATGCTCCACGCAGTACGTAGCTGTAATATACATGATGGTATATTATAACTTAACCAATTCTGAAATTGCAATCAGTATTCGATTCAATTTCGAAAGATAGCCTACTCCCAGATACGACACTGATCTTAATTAAAAACGAAGTCGCAGGAAAAAAAAAATATGCAATTTCGATATGTGGGACACGTGACTATTCTACGACATCGCCCGTCAGGAAAAATATATAGTTCAAGCGACAAGAAAAATAAACTTCGAACAGATGACAACAATATCAACATAAATATATACTGTAATATATAATAATCTTGAGCTACATACCTTATTGTCATCTAAACAAACAAACAAACAAATAAACAAAAAAGGTTGTGGACCCCAATCCCTAAAATTAGTTTCCGTTTCACTGTTATACTGCATTTTCTCTATTTACAAATACGGTTGCAGTTTGTTTTATTTTACATTGTTTTAGTTGACGTATATCAAGCGTGTATCATACTAATGTGGCTGTAGCAACCCCATTTCAGGCATTCTGGGTATATTATATCAAACAAATAAAGTTGGTTGACCAGTGTGCTGCTTCACGGAGAATGTGTTGAAATAGCTCATGTTTCATTGAAAATAACTGTATATCTTTACTTCATTACAAAACATATATATCTATAGTGCATTCGTAAAGTTTTATACATAAATAATAATCATTTAGAAAAAATAATAATAATGAAAATAATAATAATAATAATAACGTTGAATTTATTCAGGGTAGCCACTTCAGTAACGAACTTTGCTCTTTTTTGAATACCAGATAAGCTAAAATCCCTTTAAAATTTTATTTTTATGTTCAAACATTTATAAAAACCAAAATGCAAGATACTTTTATGCCAAATTATGAAGTAATATATGAATACGCCTGCTTAATTTGTTAATTTGGTAACGCAGTGTGAAATTTCTAAAAAAATAACTATTTGTATTTGCGAAATTCAAGTCAGTCTTCGTTTACATAGTCCTTGTTATCAAACTCTGCAGTCCTGGCTCAAATCAATGGTCACATATTTCTCTATTTATACTAGAAAGCTATCTAATGAACATGGTAACGGAATTACACTAGTAACACTGCTTTGTCAATTATCCACAAATTCTTCTAAACTATACGTATCCATTGGATAAATATCACTTCTACCAAAGTATTTCATACACATATACTACAAAAACACTTTTTTGATCATGTACACTTCCTTATATTATGCAATTTGGACAAAAGAGATTGGGAAGCAAGTGCTTAGCAGAACAATAAATCAAAGTCAGATGTCAAATGAAACATGTATCAAGGGTAACATGAATTGCTTGAAGTATATCATGCAATACACAATGTGTACAACTTGATATTAGAATTCAGAAAACCCTGGGAAGACTTAAATACATTGGACATGTACTAACAAAGTATGTAACCATGCTGGTAAGTTTAAAGGGGACCACCAGGCAAAGGACAACACATTATTATATGTTTTGATACCGTTTTGTGATATCAAATAGATACCCGACATTTTGCAAAGGGTTGTGTAATTCATAAACAAATCAATTAATTTCCACCACTTACGGAACCACTGCTATTTCCTGGTTCCATACGGGCCAAGCATTTGCGAGTGCGCCAATGCTTTCACGCGTACGTCAATAGAATCCCGGATGATTCGTTCGCTCTGCACAGAGCGCTCTGGCTCTGCACGCATATAATCTTCGCAATTCAGACCGCATGAAAGCATGGTTGAGAATGGTGATGCTTTTTCCAAATATTTTTTTTCTTTCTGAAAACATATTTTTGTGAGCTTGTTGAAGGAATGGAATACTAAAGATGTTACCTTTCTATAATAAGAATATTATTTTTGGGTGGTGGTACCCTTTAATGGCCAGCACGGATAGGGTTCAATCCTATTGTCTGAATGTTAATACCAATAATTCTGGGAGGTTAAAAGCCAGGAAACTAATTAGTATGTTATGAGTAATTATATGAAGGAAAGTGTATCTCTTCTGTCCATTTGTGGCTCATTGAGGGTATCTATGATATATGCTATTAGACCTGTAAATAATGTCTACCTGTATGCCATCTACTAAATTGTTCTAAATTAAACTCATCCATCTGACCAAAATCACTACTACTGAAGAATACTACCAAGACACTTTTTTGATCATGTACACATACCTGATGCAATTTGGACATAATAAATTGTTAGAAGCATGTACAAGAACATTAATTTATAGTCAGAGATCAGGTGATACATGTATCAGCGATACAATTAATTGTTTGTAGTATATTATGTAATTCACAATGTGTACAACTTGATATTAAAGATGTTCAAGTTTTAAAAATCCTAAACTTATTTATAAATTGTACTAACAAAGTATGTTACAATACTGACAAGTCAAATGGCCAGCAAGGATAGAGTTCAATCTTATTGTCTGAACTTTAATTCATCAGCAATAATACTGGCAAGCTACATTTTAAAGCCAGTGAATAAATTAGCATGATACATGCATTTATAAATCTATTCTGTCTGTTTGTGGCTCTTTTACATATCTAAGACCTGTGAATAATGTAATTGGCCTGAATTCTCAAATCAGTAGCTCAACTTGAGCTTGGCTTAAAAAGACAAAACCTACCGGTAACAATATTCACCAGTAGACCTATTGTGTAGTTCCTGTATGGTGCTATAATATTTGAATGGTTTCCTTTCATTATCTAGTCAATCCCTTGAGTTCTGATATTAGGCAACAGGGCAATGGGCCCTTTGAAATATAGCCGAAGTATAGTCTGCCATCAGCCCAATTGTGTCTGGATCATCCTGGACATTTGCAGGTGACCTCTTATAATATTGACAGAATTTCAAAGGGCCCATTGTCTTAATGCTTTTAAGCAGAAGCAAGGGATTGACTAGATAATGAGATGAAACTTTATACTCAATACTCCTGCTGGCGCAAAGTGGTACTGGTAGTCTTGGTCTTTTTAGACCAATCTCAAGTTGAGCAACTGATGAGATTTCAAGCCAAAGTCATCTACTATGTGGCCAACCATACTTTTCTGGTACTGTTTGCTTCAATAATTTGACAGTAATGTTACTATCCACAGCTTCTATCACTTGGCCAATTAATTTTTTGGCATTGTTTTCTTTGCAGTGTTGAACTACCACCCATTTCAATTTGAGGTCCTCCATGCCGCTGCTAATGACATTGCTAATATAGACTGTGTTGTTGCTTTTTCCTCTGTTCTGAGTGTTCTTGCTGTTATCTTGGACACTATCTTCCTCAATACTACCTGCAGTCTTAGACTTCAACAAGGGGAGGGTGTTGGGGTTGGGTGATCTATTTTTTTATTTTCTTGCCAAAGACTGCAAGATTTTGTTTGTTTATACTTTGTGAAAACTATGCCTGACATATGTTTAATAGATAAACTGTTTCTCAACTATTTTTATGGCAAAAGAACAGAAGGTCATAAGAGAGGATCTATCTCATTTGATATCTTCCTTTATATTCATAATTTGTTTTTTACTCATCAGAAGTTGGATTTTGTTTTCCCCCCTGTATAGCAGGTGGAGTTCCTTTCTTTCAAAAACTTCCTACCCACTTTGAAGTTAAATTAATGTTGCGTCCCCTACCGATGTAATTCCGTTACCGGTGTAATTCCGTTACCATGTAATTCCGTTACCGATGTTTTCATAGAAATGGGTGAAGATATTAAAGAATTGGGTGTTTGGGATTTCAAGGACACATATTTTAGCATTGGATTTACAATTACAGAATAATTCATCAATATTAAAGTTCTTTAAAAAAACTTTCTTGGAATTTCGGTAACGGAATTACATACAAATTGGAGTAGATTTGGTCATTCTGTCCAGCAAATATTGGTTCCGGTTGGAACAAGTGCTTTACAAAATAAGAAGATTATCCATATACTAGTATAACTGCAAAGTATACAAAGGAATAAGTTCAGGGATCAATGATTTATTGATTTGGTATTGAATTTAGTCATTTTTTCAATTCTGAAGCCTAGAAAACCCAAAAAGTTCAAACACTGCTTTCAGAAAAACAGATTAAGTTATTTACAAACGGTCTTCTATTCACTAATATATAGGACGTTGTCCACTCAAAACATGCTTTGAAATTGTATTTCATAAACTTTTAAATTTTTCATTTTAGGCCTCTCTCATCCGGAATTGCCCACATGTGCCCGCGACATTTATTATCATTATATGTGAACAAACGGTTATTAAATTTGCATGGATTAGTACCCAAAAAAATTAATTTCACGCAAAATGCTTACAGGACTTCCAAAAAGTATTCCCAGTAGAGGGTGCGGCTCTGTATTGAATTATATTCTACACATCCAGTGTTTATACATAGTTATAATGCAACATATTATAATCATGGCATTCTTGGGGTTAAGTTGGATGTAAATTTGACGCAATGTCATTAGGCCTTAGTTAGGTATATATTCCAATTTTGTTAATCAAATTTTGTTTCCAGTTTATTTTCGTATTACTTAGTTGCTCCTTTCAGACGTAGATTCATGTTAATCATGCAAATAATTTGTTCGTTAGTACAATCAGCTGGCGGCTCTTGATCATAGTCATGATAGTATGAGGTATATTTGCAGGCTCGATACTACCAAGATATTGCTTTGGGGCTTAATTAGATTATTAACCTTTAAAAAAAAAAATGTTAAATGCATAAAGCATGATATACATGCCCGCCGGGTAAATTAATCGTTCAGATAAGTTTTTAGGACATCATTGACAATGCGAATGTTTTGAAGACGAGATAAAGAACTACTGAGAACAATTTCGGAGGATTGAAATGTTTAAACGCAAATGGGGAGGGGGAAAGGGAACGCTTTTAGAATCGTTTAGCCAAGGGGCAGTGACAAATTCTTCGGAATTCCTCTTCCCTCCCTTTGCAATCCTGTATGTACCTCTTAATTCAAAACAGAGAAATACATACAGTCACTGTGGTGTACAACAATTATTGTCAGTTTTCCGCGTGAAAAAAATTGTGTAAATTCATACCGGGCCCACCTCATACATTATCGTGAAAATTCCGTATATATGCACGATTGCTGCTAGGTTGCGCAAAAACGCACGCAAATATTCCAGAATACATCGAGTGAAAACAACTTTGTAGACCCTACTGCATAATCATGCTTCTGCTTAGCTCACGCTGCACACCCCCCCCCCCTCCCCTCTCCTACGGGAATCTCTATACACCCACTTTAGCGCCTCTCTTGTGTGATGTCATCGTTATTGAGAAGGGGAATCAAAATGATAAATACATGAGTACACTTCAAAAACGAGGGTGTTAAATTAACACCACTGGTATCTATATCTGACAACACCGGGCTGGTGTTGTCAGATATAGATACCAGTGGGTGTTAATTTAACACCCTCGTTTTTGCAGTGTAGGGATAGGTTAGGGAAGACACCGTCGTAGCTTGCACTGCCCCCCCCCCCCCCCCCCCCCCGCCACTACCTATATAGAAATCCCTTCACTCTATCTGTTGTCATGTTCTGCCACTGTTATTGAGAATGGGAATAATAATGATAAATACAAGAATAAGGACAGGAGGGGAAGACACCGCCAGAGGGGTGTAATTTAAGAAATCGAAATCCTTGAGTAGATGTGAGGGGGTGTTAGGGAGCACTTCTGGGAAATACTTGGGTCTAATCAGCCCTACTTAACCGTCAGGAGTTTTTATTGACAGGCGACATCCACATACTGTTTAGCCCTTACCCTGTAAAAAATAGCATACGTCTCAACTTAATGGGAGCTTTAACATTTGGGACGTGACAGGTTAAACTTTTCGAGAGTTGTCATTGACAAAAATGCATCCAGGCACAGTTAAAAAGAGACAACGTGAGTCATCATCGTAAGGCACATGAAGTGCATTTATCTCTCTCAATATCGAGAAATAAGGCAATACTATATCAACATTATCTAAATTAGATTATGCATGTGAGATGGGTGTAACGTAAGCGTTTACGAAACCGATTTGATGGAACGTTAAAGAGTTATTCTGCGAAATACTTTGGCTCAATCAGCTCGAATTATCCCCATGATGGTTTTTCATTGACAATGAGACATCGCGGCACTATTACTTCCTAGCTGCGGGGAGCATGATAAACCACGCATGTGGGCTTCACAATTTAGAATTGGAAAATCGTCGTCTGAGAAAGAGAAAGGTGCGAAGTCAGTGTTTGTACTTCGGAGATAATTATGTTGAAAGTTTGGAAGCTTTGTAGAAACCACATCTCTCTTTTTAATGTTGATACTTGATATAAGTTTGTTCCCCACATTAGAAATGATAATTATATAAAAATTTGGCATCACGTACGGATGTTATACAAGATGGTGCGTACAGAACTCAATTTAGCCAAAATCGACTAACGGCCTTATCACTCTTACAGACGACATACTAATAATATTATAACAGTAATTTAATCGACAATTTACTCTTGGTATTGTGAAGAGAGGCAACCCAATGAGTCATCAAAGTATATTTATTTGTGTTTTCTATCGAGAACTATAAACATATTATACGAGTAGAAATTATTTAGTAAGAAAGAGGATAAATAAATTAGATTAACCGCAGTCGCGATAGAGTCTCCAACTTCAAAACTTAATGTACCAAATATAATTATTTGAAATTTCTCTCATTAATCTAACCAATTTGAAGGATATATAAATCTTCAAATATAGACAGAAACGAATGAAATAATAGTGCCAATTATTCTTTTTATTTTGCCAATATTTCCAATACAAGATTGTGTCTTTGGAACCGTTATGCATACGCTTGGGATCAAAGTTAAACGATATTAAATGGCAATTAATGTAAGGCGGTCATGCTAATGGTTGCTTCTCCGCGGTTATTAAATAGTTTGTGTGCACTACATAAGACAAGTTTGTATTTCGCGCATGCGCAAAGCGTTCGTATTATGGCGCCGCGGGTCTGATTTCTATACGAATCACGTGGGATCACGTAAAACAGCAACTGAATATGCTCGTTCAGTTCCACTTGTCCTTGTCATGCTTGTTGAGATTGTTGATTGACACCTGTCTAAATTGGGGACAGCGATGTTCCACCGTCACTCATATTTGATTTGTTTTCCCTCAGGCATATCCCTTTTTGGGCAGTTGTCTAGATATTACTGTAATGATACATCGATAAAAACACTTTATATAAGATATCAGTACAGCACATGTTAAATTGCATACCTTTACAAAACGCGTCGAATTGTTAGCAGGGTTCACATGTCATGCAAGCGAAGCAGGTATTACTAGTTGTATAATACAATTTAAATCGGTTCTTAAAGTGGAATCAAACTAGACTTTGAGAAGATAATGTGGCCAAAATGTAATACAATGATAACCGCTCAAAGTGAATATAAAACACATGTATTGACATAGTTACTAGTTTAAAATGAAAACTCGATTTAAATCAAACAAGCCAATATATGGGTGTTCCTTTCATTTGTAATCAGGTGTGATACAAGTACACTCTTAAACAAAACATGACGATTAACATTAAACACATTGATATACTTATGATGGTTATATTGATTTCGACCCATAGAGCGCCTTATATAATTGACACTGACAATTACTAATATTGTTACATATGACTTTTGTGAAATGAAAGGCTGTAATGAGCTGAGCTTTCGATCCGAGCAGAATCTTCGTCTGGGCAAAATTGACCAAGATGTGACATATCACAAACTAGATCAAGTATAGTGTACTATTTGTACAAAGGTACGTCAGGCAATCCACATGTCATCTCTAGCACGTGTTAGTTGACAGCAATTATGAGTGTCGCAACTGGAAAATGCGAGGTCGTGTATAATGATGTTTTCAGGATAAACATGATTGAGCATCGATGAGGCCAAGACTATTATATTTAATTCCCATGTGTTGTTTTTTCAATTTGTTATCATCACATTCACAGCTCTACATCTTTCTTCTTGTAAATATTAACATATCAATCACTAACCAAAAAACACAACTTCTTGTGTAATGATGCTTCTAAGACCAACGTATCAACGCATCAATGAAGTCAGAACAATTGTATTACTTTCGTTTCTTTGTGTTCCTTTTTATTTAATAATCACATTCAATACTCTACATCTTGGGGCCTGTAATTAGTATTGAACCAGCTGGAAATATGCCAGGTCGTGTATGATAATGTTTCGTAGAAAACCGTGACAGAGCAGCGATGAGGCTAAACCGATGGTATGTCATTCCGTTTTGTTGTGTACTTCCCTTTTTTGTAATACTCACATTCACCACTAAACATCTTTTTTCCTGTAATTATAATTGCACCAACTGGAAAATCGTAAGTCGTGTATAATGATGTCCCTTAAGCCCGGCGCAGACAGAGCCGACTCGACCCGATCCGACTGGTTTTCAGTCAGGCTAGAGTCAGTTTCGCTCAGTCGGAGCCGATCCAACATGTTGAATCGGCCTTGAATGACCTCCGACTGGCACTTGACTGGAAAAACCGGAGTCCTAAGGCAGCACATACTGAGTTAATCAGGATGAAAACCAGTCAGATCGGGTCGAGTCGGCTCTGTCTGCGCCGGGCATTAGACAAACATGACGTAACAAGGATGAGGCCAAAACGATTATATTTCATATGGCGTACTTTTCAAATACAGGTACGCTCGTTGTTGTCATATTTCTGTATACGTGTGTTTTGTTTTCATGTATAATTACCTCTCCAAATTCTCAGGAAAACGTGAAGAGTGTTCTTTGTTATTTGTAAAATTACAAGTTGGTTGATGTTATTATAATTTTACCCACTTGAAAACTGCGAGGTCTTTTTTTTAAGATGATTTCGAGACAAACTTGATAGAGAATCACTGAGGCCAAAACGATCTATGTCATTCCTTGTTGGTGTTTTTTTTCATTTAATAAACACATTCACCACTGTTGTAATTTTCATTATATCAACCGGAAAATTGATGCGAGGTTATGTATGTTGATGTTTCCAAGACAAACGTTATGACACGGCACTAATGAGGCATAACGAATTATATTTCATCTGCCGTTCTTTTGAAATATAGGTATGCGTCTCGTTATCATTTTCTTCCCGCTTTCTGCGGTTGTCTTGTTTCTATTTATAATTACCTCTCCAATTATAGTACTCCAAATACAAGATTATTCATTTGTATTCATTTGTAAAAGTTCACGATGCTTGACTGTACTTATAATTTTACAAACTGGAAAATGGGATGTCGTGTATAACGATGCTTCCAAGACAAATATCACGGAGCATCAGTGAGGTCAAAATGATTTAATTTAATTCCGTGTTATTGTTTGAAAATTGTTGATATAATTTCATTTACCCCTCAACATCTTATTTACCTTAGTATTATCGAACCAACTGAAAAAGGGAAAGTTGTGTATAATGATGTTTATAAGACAAACAAGACAGAGCACTCATGAGGCCCAGAGGATTATATATCATATGGCGTGCTTTCTAAATATATAGGTACGCATCTTGTTTTTTGTTTTTGTTCTTCCTGTGTATGGTATGATTCGTCTTTTTCATTTATAATAACCTCTCAAAATACTCCGGAAAACGAAGAGTACTCATTGTTATATGTGAACGTACACGATGGCTGTCCGTAATTACAGTTTTACCAACTGGAAATTAATGCGAGGTTGCGTAAAATGAATCTTCCAAGACAAACATGTATATCGTTGATGAGGTCGAGACGATTGTATTTCATTCCGTTCGCATTACAAATACGACGGGTACGCATGCCTCTTCTTCTTATTTGTGTTTTCTTTGTAACTCACAATTACCACTTAAAATACACAAAAAGGAGAAGGGTCCATTTACTGTTTCTTATGAAAGTAGATGATGGTTTCGTGTACTAACAATCAAACCAACTCTGTGATGCGAGATGATGTTTTCTAGATAAACATGTCCGAACTTCAGAAGTGGTAAAAACTATCATCTTTCACCGCGGCTGCATGTCTAGGAACGCATGTTTATTGTTGATGTCGGTTCTAATGAATATGTAATACTCAATTCAAGTAGAAAACCAGTCATAATTACTTCGATTTGAAATTTGTTATGCGACATAGTATACCTTTTGTCAGTTGATAACGATGGAATTTGATTTTTAAAGTCCAAAGAAGTTCAATCTGAAAACGTCTCTTTAACTATACTTTTTAAATTCAAACATAGGGAAAACTGACTAGAAATATCACATAAATGGAAATAAGCAAAGAAAATAAGGCTCGCCTTCTCGGAGAAGCCCAATTTTCTTTCGTAAGCTTCTAATATTGTATACACTGAACATGTTTAACGGCACGTGTTGTTCGTCTGTAAGTATATATAATTAACAACAACTGGAAAATGCGAGGTCGAATGTAATGATGTTTCCAAGATAAACATCAGGTGGGAATAAAGCTATTATCTTTCATTACGTTAGCATCTACGTACAGGGTAGCCTTTTAGTCAAGGCTCTACATGGCTGGGCATTCTACATGAGCTGCGCTAGTCCTAGATTGACTCTAGCGATATTATTTCCGATACTATATCCGCAATGGATTATATATTTACTATTATTGATTGAACATACGGGCACCCTGCCCTGAAATTGATACGTAGATATGAGCGTTGTAGCGAGAAGGTGGCTAGGGGGGTTCTGCCGTGGGTTTGGCATCAACCGTTGTGGGCCGGTTGTTCGGGGTAGTGTCGTGGCGACGAATCGTACACTGTTTCGTTAGGCGGGCCGATCCAGTGTCTCGTTGATTGGTTGTTTGCCCGTGTGCACCGGCCAATCAGCGTGTTCCGTTGTCGACCTATCAGGAACGCAATCGCTCATGCGAGATTGTGATGTTGGGAGCCACGGTAGAGCATAAAAGCCGAGTGTCTACATTCGATATTATCATTTGACAAAGTATTGCAGTAGCATACGAAACGTCGTCATGGTCGTGGTCGTTTAGATTCCTAGTTTGACATTGCGAGACAAGCGAATATCATTAGCGATATTATTTCCGAGATTGATGTTGTTTCGGTTTTCTTTTTTTTCCCATAATCACATTCACCACTCTACATCTACTAATAACATGGGTGTGACATTGTGACATAATTAAAGCCTTGACAATTGATATGATCGATGAAATTAAAAAGTGCAACATCGAAACACGTTCTGCACAGTAATAATCAATATGAGAAAAATTATGTTGTAATGATTTCAAGAGCATTGTGCTACATTTGATTTTGTTTGTATTTCTTGCAATAAAGTGCAAACTCTTTTGATTAGCAAGAATTATCCCTTGCCTAAATTAATGAAACCGATTTACAACGGGCATAAACACACTGAAACACATTAATTTTGAGAGCTTAATTGGATTAGTTTGGAATAATAATTATTGGAAAACTATACAATACCCGAAATAAAACATGTGTACGCAACGCCAAAAAAGGGTTATCTGTTTTTTCTTAATTTGTTTACATTTTACATTTTCCTCAAAATTAAGGAATTTATACCAGAAATCGGTTTCTATCGGCATTAGTATGCCTGGTGATAAGTAGGCGGAGTTACAATAATGGTGATATGCCTTAAGGAAAGAAAGCTGAGAAAATATCGTGGTGGTCAAAGCATGCTCGTCCACTGTTTGTTTTACATCGAGTCACAACAATTATCCCGCTTCTGACAAGATGGTTTCACAACCACGGTGAAAATGTCAATATATTTCCCCTTTTTATATACAAAGGTGCAACTTAAGTTGTGGTTAAAGTCATTCCCCTGTCACTAGCCAGGTTGGGTGGCCATTTGCAACTCGTCTGATTTAAGTTGTGACATGTACATGTACATACATAGGGTATAATAGGCCTTTTGCACCTCTGTGTGTCCCTCTTAGAATGGACTTGCCCGACATTCTCCACTATTTTACAAGCACTGCTTGATAGTGGATCCGTCTGTTTCAAGTATGTATTCCCTTCTTTTTGTTAATGATCGTACTTGATATGTATATTTTGTTGGAAACAAGCATAAAATTTGAATTAAAATTTATGAATACCGAGCTCCTGGTTAGCCCTTGTTAACGTGTTGAGTAGGTATGACCCACCCGGGGATCGAACTCTGGGCCTCTTGTACCTGGGACGGACACTCTAACCACTAAGCCACTATCAATGCCCGGTACTGGCGAAATTGTGCTTAATTATGAGGACCGCCAAGGTTTGATATTATGGTAATTGTTTGAAATGTAGTATATAGCACCCACATTGTACAATAATTACAAGGTCACCTGTTCAAAACCATGACTCAAGAGAATATCTGCTCCCTAAATGTTTCATTGAAAATATAGATCGTTATAATTGAAATAAAACGTTATTAAGTAGATCATCATTGTCATGATATTACACAATTATTAGTGATCAATATTACCTACCCTTTTAAATTACTGTCGATCCTCAATTCATTCACTCCTACGACAAATGGAGATGAGGCGCATGCCAAGATCGACGCGCGGAGAAATTGTGTCGATCTCCAGATCAATAAAGTCTTTCTTTCTGATTCACTCGCAGCTTCTGGCGAGAAATTAAGAGTCTCTTTAATGCTGTCGTCGCTGATACGGGGATCCACTACCTTTTATTAAGACCACACCCTGAAAAGAAAAAGAGGAAAGAAAAAACTCAGTTACTATTTGCGTTCATATTAAAAAAGATTTTCTGGATCAATCGTGGCTCTCTGATTTAAAGGGGTAGTACAGTTTTGGTAAGGCTGAACTTTAGTAACCAAACCTGGACAGTAACAATTATAAACTAATAGTTATAACTGTACCATGCTCGAAAGGTATACAAATTTACAAACGACTTAGTAAAAAGCCTGTTATCATTCAAAAAGGGTCATTGAAACACAAGAGGGCGCTTTCTAAAAAGGCATTGGTTTCATCCATTTTTCATACAAAATTATGCATGCGATGTTTTATTGCAATAATGATTAAATAGAGAGATCATCAACAACTATTTAAAAAACGCTTTTGAACATTTTTGAAAAAGTGCAAGCATTTTTTTAATTTTTAAAAAAAATCATCTAATTATTTGGGCCCCAAATAATTATAAGATCAGATATATTTATGGATATTTCAGCCGTTTCCGGGTCGATTTTGATCAAATAAAGTTTATTCTGCCATTAAAATTGCATGTTCTCTCAAATTCGACACTCAGTTTTTCATTACCTCACAAAAAAATTGTGATGTGCAGCGCCCTCTCTACCAAAACTACCCCTTTAAGGTTCCGGTTCAGGAGAAAAACCAGTCACTCTATGGCCGGCGTCGTTAAAAACAAGGATCAGGGGCATATATATTTAATACTGCATTCTCAAAAGAAAAATATAGAAAGGAAACATCAGTTTAAAGGGGTCTAGTAACATTGTCCAAATCCTCAAAGTCCATTTGAAATTCTAGCGGTTCCCTCTTACCTTGTTGTATTCGTATTAACAATAGAAGCATGGGACATGTTTCGGTGTTTCGAATTCCCCTTTCATTAAAGATATTTACAACTGAAGTGTTCAGATGTTAAACTATCTACTGGATAGTCGTAACCGTGTACAAAGTCAGTGCAATGAGTAAGTGAACATCACTTTGCATTCTTGCTCATTCCTCCTCCATTTAACTTGAAATTTTCACACAATACCCAGCGGACATATCAGAAAACAACAATATACATTGTATCAACCATTCATCTCATTATGCCCATGTCACCAAAGTATATACTAGATCCCTTCAATACTATATTCATATAAAAGAAAATGCCATTTAAAACTACAACATAGACAAAAAGTATTCAATTTAGGAGATCGGATGTCCGCAATCTAAGTTTTTATTCTTGATACATACTACAAACGTAGTGAAGATTTAACTTCAGGTCTTTTATTTTCCGATTCATTTAATACAAACACATTATCGCTATTTGAACTATTCTAAAATAAGAGGGGAGAAAAGTAATAAGTAATGGGAAAAGAGGAAAGACAATGAACGTTAAGCCCGGCGCAGACAGAGCCGACTCGACCCGATCCGACTGGTTTCAATCAGGCTAGAGTTGGGCCCGGTCGGTCGGAGCAGATTCATCGTGTTGAATCGGCCCCAACTGGCATCCGACTGTCTCTCGACTGGCAAAATGTGTGTCGCGAGGCACTGAAAACTGATCCGATCGGAATGACAACCAGTCGAGTCGGCTCTGTCTGCGCCGGGCATTAGGAGCAATACGGCTACTCTAAGTCGTGAGGGTGCGAAATTCAATATTTTACCGAATACCGATTAACGATTATATCTCCTTTTCCCGTCATAATATCCCTGGAGAATGCACGCAATTGTTGGAATCGCTGATCCGGTACTAACATCCATGATTGATGACGTCAAAGGTTTTGTAACATAATGTTACAATATCTGTTTAAGGCCGATAGCGAAGCTCAATGATTCAATATCATATTCCGATAAGAGATGTGAAGAGCTTTCTTCCAAAAGGCGCTATATCCACTTTTTCAACTTCCGAGGAAAACAGGTTTCTTTGCCCAACTTTGTACACGTGCTATATGGGAACATGAAAATTAACTTTCTATATTTTGATTTTGGGTGAGTAATTTGTCGTAAAATGTAGATTCCTAGATAGCTACGTAGCTTATGAATGTAGATAATATTGTTAACTCAATTTGTATGGAAAGTTGATTTAGCGCCTTTTGGAACTGAGCTCTTCATATTATACACTTTATATCCAGTCCGGTACATATAATGTATAATGTTATCTTCTGGAAAACCATAATATACGATTGAGAGATTACAACAACAAAAATTGCAATCAAGAAAAGGAACTTACAGAAGAATAACACATTGAAAAAAAATCATGAAATATCTGAAGCGTAATATTAAGTGTTAGAAATGAAAAAAGTTTCTTGAAATAATAATGCCGGTGCTAGGCGTGTTTGGCAGAATGGAAATAATGAACGTGAAAAATACAAAAGCGGGAATGGAAAACTGATGCAAGCTTAAATACGGTCACTCCAGTTCACCGCCTATACGCGGTCACTCTAAGTCACCACCTTTACGGTCACTCTAAGTCACCACCTATACGGTCACTCTAAGTCACCATCTTTACGGTCACTCTAAGTCACCACCTATACGGTCACTCTAAGTCACCACCTATATACGGTCACTCTAAGTCACAATATAGAAAGTGGGTATATAGTGAAATAAATCGCCGATTTGATAATAAAATCATGGCTATATAGAAGAAGCCCGCTAGAAGTGGCCGGGCGTTAAAAAGAAATAAGGTGTTCGACGGAGTTTGGAGATCACAGATGTTACTAAATGTAGGCGGATCACCTCGGACACTCTCAGAAGTTAAATTGACAGAGGGAAGTAAATAGGATATATCGCCGATTTGAATAAGTTGTTATTGGATGGAAAAGAAAATAGGGTAGAGACAATCGGCAATGCGTTGGTCTTTGTAAGATTACTGACTATTAGGTGTGAGTTAAGAGTGAAAGTAGAAATTTAGCGCTGATCAAGAACTAAATGTTTTCGCCGAAATGTCTCGATATTTGCGAGACTACAGATTACATGGGAAAGGGGGTTGGGAATGGAACCAAAGTGGCTACTATATAGGGTGTATGCGAGGTTGAGGGTAAGCATTTTGGTAAGTATATAACCATTTAGTTCATCAACAACTAATACGAAACTGTACAGTATATCACCATCTCTACCAGACAGAAACACGAAAGGAAAGGCCGAAATGCGGATAGTACAGTCAATATGGCTCTCACGAATTTTGTCCCGTATTTTAGATGACAATTTACCCCATAACTATTTTGGTCCAACACGAAAAGCGTGCGAAAATAAGGAAAAGGGGACATATGCAGTAAATAGTCGATCAATATCAAAGATAAATTTACAAATATCAAGTCAGTCACCTCTTATATAAGACCACAAAGTCCTTAACCACGTTAACAAAAAAGGTATTAATTTATTTTAGTAAATTTGTCAAAATCGACCAGAATCATTAGCGGTTCTCTTATTGCATTGACTTGCTTCCCCTAGTACTAGAATTGTGAAACATGTTTCGATATGATAAATGTCACCTTCGTTAATATTACAATATTGATTATTGAAATAGAATTTTTAATCTGGATACTTTTTCACGGTGTACACAAATTGCGACAATGCTTTATCTAACGATAGTTTGCATAATACTTATTTCTCAGCCCTCAGCACAGTGCAACCAACCTACATCAGACTGGGCTAGTGGTAGCAAAGATACAAAATACCC
The DNA here is from genome assembly GCA_037951105.1 of Echinarachnius parma. Taxonomy (NCBI): domain Eukaryota; kingdom Metazoa; phylum Echinodermata; class Echinoidea; order Clypeasteroida; family Echinarachniidae; genus Echinarachnius; species Echinarachnius parma. Next base: position 65,533 of record JBAMJV010003960.1, on the reverse strand, counting down.
TTTAATATCTTATGTTCGTAGCCACCATCTTATATTCATTTACCCCGAGGCTAAAAACATTATATGGCTCTTTGATGGTTTCAATTTGTCCCCCGTTTATTCCCTCCGGGTATCCCATGTATTACTCTCTTTCGAGTGGATTGCATGATAGGTGTAGACGTTTTTTAAAGCGAAATATTAAACTTACATTTTCTTCGCATCTAAAATGATCATTTATAATTCAACTAGCATGTTGTATACTCTTGTTTGACATGTTTCTTGTTATATACATGTATTTACTTAGTTTTACATGTTTATTTATTTGTTGATATGATTAATATATTTGGATGTGTATTTTACTTAGCTTCGGCTGCGAGAACGTCATTAATTAAAGAACATTTATTGAATTGAATTGAACGCATGCTCAATCCTTGATCCATTTTTTTAAACAAACAATATTTTCAAATGATATTACAAAATTAGATAGTTATTGTATATGTTGCTTTATTATAGTATCGCTTTCTATTAAAGGGGTAGTTCAGTTTTGGTAGAGAGGGCGCTGCACAACACAATTTGTTCGTGTCAAATCCAAAAGAACGTGCAATTCTAATGGCAGAATAAACTTTATTTGGTCAAAATCGGTTCAGAAATGGCTGAAATATCAATAAATATATCCGATCGTATTTATTTGGGCCCCAAATAAATACGATGATTTAAAAAAAAAAATTAAAAATGCTTACACTTTTTCAAAAATTTTCAAAAGCAGTTTTTAAATAGTTGTTGATGATCTCTCTATCTAAAGAGATAGTTGCGTTCTGGTAGAGAGAGTACAGTTTTAGTCAAACTGAATTTTAGTATCCAAAACCTGCACCATTACATTACAAACTAATAGTTATAAGTCCACCATGCTCAAAAGGAATAAAACAATTACAAACGATAGTAAGTAAAAAGCCTGTTATCATTCAAAAAGAGCTGTTTAAACTAAAGAGGGCGCTTTCAAAAAATGCATTGGTTTAAACCATTTTAAATAAAATATTGTGCATGTGATGTTTTGTTGAAATAGTGATTAGATAGAGAGATAATCAACAACTATCTAAAAACCTGTTTTTAAATTTTTTTTTTAAAGAGGAAGCATTTTAAAACGAATTTTAACGTCTGGTTCAAAATTATCGAATACTTGCGGGGCCCCACATATATTACTAATGGTTATGTTTATGGATATTTCAGCCGTTTCTGAACCGATTTTGATCAAATAAAGTTTATTCTGCCATTAAAATTGTATGCTCTTTCAAATTTGACACTCAGTTTTTCATTATCTCACAAACAAATTTGTTTGTGTAGCGCCCTCTATACCAAAACTCAACTATCCCTTTAATCATTATTTCAACAAAACATCACATGCATAATTTTGTATGAAAAATGGATCAAACCAATGCCTTATTAGAGAGCGCCCTCTTGTGTTTTAATGGCGCTTTTTGAATGATAACAGGCTTTTTACTTAGTCGTTTGTAATTTTGTATACCTTTCGAGCATGGTGGGGTTATAAATATTAGTTTGTTATGTTACTGTGCATGTTTTGGCTACTAAAGTTCAGCCTTACCAAAACTGTACTACCCCTTTAACAAAATATAATATCAATATACACAGCAAGCGTGCTATAATAACCACCTGTTCATAACGACCATGTTCCCCCTGCCGGAAAATTACGTATCGATCATCAACCTCATTGTATACATCATCCCTACAGCCTGGATCATTAATTTTGTCCCATTTACTGTTTTAGCATTTCCCCCGCCTAATCACGGTTATCACCCGCAATTAACTTTCGTAATCAGAGTATTGATATGTGCAGACCTTTTGGAAGGGTCAATGACTTCAAAGTTTAAGCTCTGTTGTTCGGTCCATAGAGAGAGCAAACTGTATGTATTGATTTATTTATTCGTACTAATTCAGTAGGGTACCTTAGTCAGTTGTCGAAACACTGTTTTCCACATAGGTCTTACAACTTAAAAAAAAGATTTTTACAAAGAAGTACAAATATCTTTAACAAAAACAAATAGACCAATGAAAAATACTCATGACCAGTATAAACTAAATCATTTAAAACAAATGTTAAGAGTTATTTTTTAACATGCCCCAATATAAATTGACATTTTTTTTTTGGAAGGTGCCAACTTAATAATGTTGGAAGACCATTCCAAAGAACAGCTTCTACGTGTGAAATGCTGGTTTACCCATTTGTGTCTTTGTTCTGGATAAAATCCAAACCCTTATTTTCTGAAATTCTAGTGTTGAGTCTGTGTAGAAATTAAGATTGAGTACATATTCTAGTCAATAAATTAGTGCTTGGTCACTCAAAGAATGATGTACCATCTTACACTTGTTAAAGGTCCACCTTTCTTCAATGTAAACGATTTAAAACTTCTTCTGTTGTATAACGCACATCAACTCCCAAAACTATTCTTGCTATTCGTTTATGCTGGATTATGAGTATTACTTTGAATTAAGATTCCGCGAATGCAGATTTTATCAAACGCGAATGTAGTGTTTTTGCTGTTTAGAAGTACCAAATGTTTCTAGTAATTGATATACCTTACATCAACTAGCCGCAACCTGTAAAGAAGAGACTACCTGCCATCAATGTTATTTTGAGTATTGATTATTGAAATATATTATCACATAATCACACGTTCAGGCTAATGATTATTGTCCCTCGGGCTTGTTTGTACGTTCCATATTTAATCCATAAACAAAACATATAACAAGTGTCAAATTTGTGCAATGCTGTTGATATTAATGGCACATTATTTATCATTTCGATAATCATCTTCCGCCTTCCGGTGATTCGTTTTCATAAATATTACACTGTCCGATGCGTCTGTATTATAAACAAGTCGTATTGCGAATTTGGATAGATATACAACAAATCAATGCTGTTTGCAACGATATGGAAGAGCAGCACAAATTGTTTGAGGCAGTTTTTCTGAATAACTTGTTTCTACAGTACTCCACATTACACCCTTCAATATTCCATGTTGCTCGCCTCTTATATCCATCGACCCCGAGGCTGAATCATAATTATGTATCTTAAATGATTTGCCTTACATTCCCTCTGGGTATCAAATGTTTATCCATTATCATGATTATGTAAGTGGTTCGTATGATAGGTAACATGCATTGTTGACGGAGCAGTGAATTATTATTTAAAGATGCACCGTTTTAATCAAATCCTTAAAATTATTACAATGTCCGTATCGATTGCAAGCAATTTCTTATATGACATGGGTGACCCTCCGTGCAGGATTGTTTATAAAATACGATGGTTTTCATTGTATATTAGGGGGCATGATTCATTTCAATCTCTATCCCAATTCATTAATATATACAACAGCATAGAATATATAACATGATAACATACCCACACAATAAAAACCAAACCAGCTCAGCCATATACATTCATAATTTTCACGGTAAAAAACATAGCTTTATGAATAATAATGTAAAATTGAGTGGAACAGGAGACGTAAGACCAAAGTCAAGGATAGGATTGTAAAAGTGGACGTTGCTACATTGTGACAAACATAACATTATACAATATTTATTGTAGCACAATATAGCATTTGTATCATATAAAACTGCTTCAGCGACAACCTGTATATAATGTCCGTGTTTATTTATCTAATATTCACCTGTAACATCCAAATAAGTATCCGTAAAAACGACTTCTAAGAAACGCAAACGTATTTGTTTAACAGCCACCAGCTCCACCGATACTTCATCCCCTGAAGCTAAAAACAGATTAATGTCCCGTTGACTGTTTACATTACCCCGTACGGACCCCATCATCTTTCACATGTATTACATTCTTTGAGTGGTCTACCTGATGTGAAGACGATGTGAAGACCTTTTTTGAAGGAGCCATGTCTTCTAAGATTAAAGTGATGTATTAACTTTCCCTGAATTAGTAGGCGCTTTTTATACAAGCTTATTAATGGACAGATAGCATCAGTAATGAAACCGTGTTAGAGATAGTTGGAGGAGAGCCATAGGCGTAGGAGGCATGGGTGGACTGCAACCCCCCCCCCCCCCCTCCCCCCCCCCCCCCCCCCCCTCTCCCTGGAATTTTGAAAACGGCCATATTAGGGCAAAAAACACCTGAAATTTGGGGCAAATCATGTCATATTTGGGAAAAATCATGTCATAATCGGGCAAAATCATGTTCATTCGGGCAGTGTCATGTTATTTTCGGGCACACCATGTCATATTTGGGCCAATTCACGTTATTTTGGTTGTCATTTTTGGGCAACAAAGAGGCAAGGAGCTTTTTTTTAATTTTTATTTTGTTTTGCTTGTCAGGTAAAAATTCAAAAAATAGGTAAAAATTCAAAAATTAGGCAAAAGACCTGAGCCTCCTGAAAAGAACGTCCCCTACCCTTATGATGAGAGCGGAAACTGATCGAAATCATACAGAGCAGAACGAGAAATGGGTGGCACACATCATTAGATTCAGTTTTGGTTTAGAGGGTGCTTCTAGAAATATTCATGTGTGAGGTAATAACAAAACTTGGTGTACAATTTGACAGAGCACATAATTCTAATGACAGAATCAACTTTGTTTGAACAGCTGAATTATCCTTAATTTCATTCGATTGATAAATAGGGACCAACTGTTATTCAATAATATAACAAAATAATTGTGTAAAGCCTACACATTTCGTTTAAAATACCGTTTTTATGTAATGCCCTCGATAGCGTTCGCATGTTTTGATAGAAGAAAATGGTTGAAACTTGAGGTGTCTGGAGGGCGCATTGTTGGGTTAACGGCTGCTTTCTTAATTACATATCCGTTTATGTTTTACTACCATTCAAACATACTTGAACTATAACTGTAAGATTTTAATGATAACTTACTAAGTTTTAGTTAATAACATTCCGTTTGACAAAAACGGTACTATGCCTTTCAACTGAGCTAGTGGGAACTAGGGGTATAAGCCTTTAAATTAAACACAAATTAAGACCCACCTTGTAAATACTATGCTCCAAAGAATCCAAACCGTCTTGAGTGTTAATAAAAATCCAATTTCGCCTGAAAATTAAAGTAATACAGCTGCGAGCAGGCAAAAGCAAAACTGATTTAATGCCAGGTTCCAAGCTTCCAACAAGAACTTCGCGAGGAAAATGTAACCCCGGAGAAGGAAGATAACGGCATGAGATGTAACTGACGACAGCTTACACAAACGTCCGTCCAAGTGCGGAGACGAGTCTCTCACCATATGACTTATGAGCGTTAATACTGACCATATTATGTTCCTATGTACGGCGCTGGCCCGTAATAATATATGCTAGCTACCGTAGATAGAAATATAGTACACCACCATTCCACGTGTGAGGTCGTGAGCGAATGAGTGGGCGTACACTTGTTCACCACAGATGCTGACACTCTCTGAATAGACTCTGAACATAAACGGGAAGGCGGGAAAACGGGAGCCTGATATCGTATTACTACTACTAGTACTACGCGCACGTTGTAATGCTACTATGACTTTGTGATAAC